>VWPW01028726.1:0-10442 GCA_013389825.1 Crypturellus undulatus
TTTCAAAAAGAAGCGGCTATTGAGCTCCATCGACAGGGAGGGTTGTCCCGGGGCGGCAGAGAGGCTCCAGAGCCGAGGGATCTGTTGGGATCAGCACGTGGAAATGGGATCCGGCTCCGGTAGCCGGGATGGATCTGTGTNATTGAGCTCTATTGACAGGGAGGCAGCAGAGCTGAGGGATCTGTTGGGATCAGCACGTGGAAATGGGATCCGGCTCCGGTAGCCGGGATGGATCTGTGTGCAGAGCACGGGAGGCCGGGATGGATCTGCATGCGGAGCGCAGGAGACCGGCAGCTCCATGCAGGTGCAGCCAGTGAAGCTGGGGAGCAGGGACGGGGACCTGACACGATCCTGGAGAAGGGAAAAGTTGGGATCGAAAGGGAAAGAATTTTTTAAAAAGTAAAAAAAACCACGTGGGCCTGTTGCTAAAAGCTGGCACTGCTCTGAGCTGGCAACTGGTAACGTGTTCAAGGATTCTCTGTACTGGGGTTTCTCATTTTGCACAGAGCTGACTTGAAAGCAGCCCCGTGCGGCTGAATTTGGGGCAGCGCTCGCCTCCGCAGACCTGCAGTTAGAGCTTAGGGCACTCGCGCCTTAAAATCAGCGAAAATCCGTCTGAATTAGATGGTCTCGGTGGTTTGGGCCGTCGCGGGCCCGGCAGCGCTGCCCGACGAGCTGCTCCGAGTGGCCCTGCTCCCTGCTCCGGGCTCGCAGCAGCCAGGGTTTTACAGCAATATTTCACAGCCTGTAGCGCGCATGTTATTGCACGATTAAGGGCCGTATAGGAAACACATGTGCGGATATTATTTGCTGTACAAGCTGGATTCCACCCGCGACCGCAGGAATATTTACGTTCGTAGCTCGCGAGGAGACGTGCGGATTTGCCGAGGTGTGAGGACACGATGGCCGCGGCGCTGGGAGCGCTCGGGGTTGAAGCGCCCCGTCAGCGCGCGCACGGACCTGCCGGGGACACCTCGGCTCATAAAGCTCAGCGACGTGGCCAGCACCCTCTTTTCTAAGGATTTAGCTCATGCAAAAGAATTTAATAAAGTTATATTTGCTTTCTGAGAGGCTTGGGGGTGCACATGTGTGAAGGTCTGTAGAGAGACGATCTTCGACAGGGGTAAAAATGTCAGAGTGGATCATGCGGAGAAGAGGGACGGGGACATGTCCACAAAGCCAAGGCTGGACAGCTAAGTCCTGGGCTTGGAGACACAGGCAGAGATGATCTAAATACTCATTTTTTCATTTCCAGTGAAGGGGTGAAATACAAATCTACCTGAAATGCTTGCTGGTGAGATTTATATTCACGTATAAGAAGGATGTTTTCAAGGTGAAGAACGTTGGGTTCCACCGACCTCCCTCCCCTCCTCCTGGCCTGCTGCTTTCGGGGCAGAAAGAGGCCCTTTGGCGTCTCTTCTCCAAAGACAATGCCTTATCCTGCTTGGGAAGCCGTGAATGGGCACGTCGGTAAATACCAGTTGTTGAGGACCAGGACATCTCCATTTCCTTCAACATATCTTCATTTTATGCAGATTCTCCTCATTTTCAACCTGCTACAGGGTGAGCGACTCCGATCCTCATTTGATTGTGCCTCGCTGGGGAAAGATTCCCCCAAATCCAGTTTTCACAGAGCTCAAGCGGCCGCACGTGGCCCAAAGGAGACGGCAGCAAAACCAGCGATGGCTGGTGGCCACCGTGGCTCTGCCGAGGAGCCGAAGGAGCCGAAGGAGCCGACGTCGATCCCGCGCCGCCGTGGCACACCGGCCGCCGGGACGCAGCACGAGCCACGATCCAACCTCTCCGTCGAGTTAAGCATCGTAATCAAGGGAAAATGGCATTTTAATCAAGGCAAAATGACAGGTGCTGGAGGTGGGACCCATAGGTACGTGCAATGACCTGCCGCGTTTGCGAGGAGAACAGCAGCGTCCCTAAAATCCTCCTGCCCGTCGGGGAGCCGAAGCACCATCGCACTTGCACAACTCGGTGTAACCGGGTGCGCGAGCGGTGGAAGCGTCGCGTCCTCGGCAGCCTCCGGTGTGAAAAAAATAATAAAAAGAATGGGGATGCTGCTCAGCCTTCTGCGCTGACATCTAATGTTTCAAGTTTTTAAAAATATTGTATAAAGACTGAGATTTATTTCCTAAGATGTTTCATTAATGGTTGTGGCAGGCAGCTGGCCTGAGGTTTGACACACAATAAAATCCATGTCAAGAATATTAAAGATAGTGCAAAAGATAACTATGAATTTACATTCAAACAGGCTTTTGACAAAGCCATTGCAACAGGCTCCTAATCAGGTCTTGAGACCTAGCCTGCCCTCTCTTTAAACCCGTGATCTTGAAAAGGAGCTTTAAATTGGAAATTATTACACATTAAAACCTCGACATGGGCCAGATCGAAGCGGATCGATATCTTGCCGCGCACAATAAATCAGCCTGCTGCTCTGCGGTTACTGTTTGCTGAACATATTTAAATTTTCTTGTAACAAATTAATTCCAACATTTTCTCTTGATTGAATTAGGGCAAGTGTTGGAGCTGTCACAAGTATTTCACTGCTTCAGGGAGACAAATTGCTCGCCTGGACATGGGTAACAAGCCAAAGTGTTGAGTCCCTGATAATCTTCCCACTAATTCTCCATTACAGCAAAATGAAGCCATAAATCACCCTGACAGCTGATCGATGTAAACATTGTTTCCGCCGTGATTGCCAGCGCTCCCCGCGGACTCACTGTCCGCTCACAATTCGCCGAAATTACTCCCCGGGCAGCCGCGGAGCCGGGGCTCCTGCGCGCTCCCCGCGCACCGGCGCCCGCGCCGGCTCCGGGGGTGCAGGGGCTCCGGGGCGCCCGCTCTTCCGTGCCAAAAATAAATAAATAAATAAATAAATGAAATAAAATGCAATAAAATAAGGGACTTTGCAAAGAGGCCGCGACGGCGGAGAGGCTGCCTCCCGCTCGGAGCTCACCGGCGGCTTGGATGAAATTACTTGACCCTTTATCGAGTTCTACTAATGTGCTGGGAGGAAAAAAAAAAAAGAAAGGGAATTAAACCACCCCGGCGGCGGCGTCTCGCCACGCGCATTTAATTCCGGGGAAAAAAAAAGGTGCGCTAAGTAGTTGTGCGCGGGACTAATTCCCGGCAGCGCCGCGCGGAGCAGGGGGAGGCTCCGGGCAGGCCCTGGTCTCCCGTGCCCCGGGCCTTGCCGGGATGGGAGCTGTGGAGGAGGCCGGGAAGGGCCGGCCGGCCGCGTCGTCCGTGGGGAGAGCTACCAAAGGGGCCTCTTGGGCCTCTTCCCTCGGCTATAGGGGTGTTTGTGCCCCCATTTTTGCAAAACCCAAGACTCTGTTGAGGCGTTTTTTGGGCAAATTCATCGCAACTTGGGTTGCAAGCAGAGAGGGGGAGCAGCAGATAGGAACAGGAAAGAGAAATTGGGCCAGGAGCCCTGTGGGCACGTATGAAGCCCAATGTGCTCTGAAACGCCAACGTTGCGGCCACGTCGAAGGCCAAGCAAGGGAGAAAAAATTCTTATAAGAAGCTATGAATGTGGCAAATGAGGGCTGTGCCAGCTCCCACCGTTAGTGCTGGTGCTGTGAACTTAACGGAGAGGCTCTTCATTGAGGGTATTGGCAGAGAAGAAAAGAAAAGAAAAGAAAAGAAAAGAAAAGAAAAGAAAAGAAAAGAAAAGAAAAGAAAAGAAAAGAAAAGAAAAGAAAAGGAGAAAAACAACTAGGAACGGCCTTTCTCTCAACACTTGAACTCCACTTGATTTCACTCTTCTCGGATGGAGACACAACAGAAAAAAGTTTTGCGCTTCTGCCATGATTGTACATTCTCATATGTGATTTTTATGAAAGAAGACCTGTAGTTTTTTTAGAGAAATGGCCCTAAAAAAGTGCCAGTCAGAGCCATTAAGATGTTTTCACTGATGCGCCGCATGTAAATCTGATTTACGCTGCTTTAAACAGTTAAGAAATCCCTGAAATAACTTCATTTATTATTTTATTGCCTGATTAATGGCTCGGAGCGACTGATTTGCAGCTGAAGTTTTACAGAACGCGAAATTAAAATAAAAGCCTTTTGTAACAAACGCCGCGCATTTGTTCAATTATGTGCTTAAAACTGAGACAAATATAAAAACTTCAATAAATACGTTTTCTTCCAAGAAATGACATACTGCGGGTTTTCTGTTATTGTTGGGCTCGATGTTTGTGCCTCTAAGGAGGTCAGCAATATGGAAACATAAAGGCCAATTTAATTTGTGCATCTGTGGCTGCCAAGTATTTTAATTCCGACAGCTGTGACTGAAGAGTTAATATTTTACTTGTCAAAACCCAAAAGGAGGCCAGTGAATCACTCTAATTCTCATTAAGAGGCTTCCCCCCAGTAGCACCCTAATTCAAAATAATGAAAGTAGAGACTGAGTGCGATTCTAATACCAGTTGAGACCTATCTTTTAATATTTCTCCGGTGATGGATTAGGGATCGGGGAAATTCATCTCAGATCATAGAGCCTAATTTAATAAGGGATCATTCCAAGAGTATTGCATTTTATAATAATGTCATTTAATGTGTCGTCTTCCATTTTTACTGTCCCATATGTATGCTTACATGATGGTGCCATAGGGATAAACTTTTAAAGAAGCAGCCGCGCTTTTTGGTTCAGGCTCTCCTTGCCGAGGAAGTTCAGCGGCGACGCACTCTACCAGCGCTCTGGTATAATGGGGGAATGGTTAAAAGAAAAAGCACTGAAAACCAAGAAAAGGATAAAATAAATGCCGCTTTCGCATTGTCTGAAAGCCTGGAGCGAGGGGAAATAAAGAGCATTTAAAAGGAGGCTAAAAGCAGGTTTTAGCATCTCGTGCCATAGCATGAGAAGTGCGGCAAACCCGCTGCGTAGAGCACGGCAGCGAGAGGGTTTTCCCCTGCCACAGTGTGCACACGCAGCGTGTCTGGAGGCTCCCTTGGCGCAGGGCTGCGACTACTTAGGTAGATCGAATTGCTTGCTTGCTTCTGGGGTTATTTTAAGCATTATTTTCCCCCCAAAAAAGTAATTTTCCCGTCTACAAGGGCATCAAATTATCAGCGACCTGTGTAATGGGTAGCGCTTTATTAGTGTGTGTTCCTGTTCGGGCTGTGTCTAACCAGGCAGGGGACGGGGGTTTGGGGCATTGCCCCGCACACGGGATTCGCGGTGGTGACTGCGGCAGCACCGGAGACCTCCGCAAGGTCGGAAAACCCCAAGCACCAGCAGTCAATATGTTATTATTGGCTTGAACCCGTGGAGCGGCAGCCCCAGCGCTGCTTAATCACAGCTCCATCGCGCCGGCCGTTAGGAAAAGCGGGGCCGTAATGAGGATTTTTGTTCCAGATGCAGGCGCGTGATGAAGTCCTTCTGCTCGGACGAGAGCGGCGGCTGCCCGCGAGCTCAGCTGCATCAGCTCCGTCGCAGGCAGACGACACAGGAGGCAGCTGAGCAACAACCTGCTGCAAACAGCAATCTAATTATGGGACTCTCCCTGCGTAGAAATGTGTCATTTGAAGGGGAGCACAATTAACCCAAAATGGAGGTTTCTCATAGTTGCTATTTTCTGCAGTGTATTTTCATAATTTGGGTTTCTTCAGTCTATCATATCTCATGCAGTTTTTTGCACTTTTTGTGATATATCCCAATTCATTATTCTAGACCTGTCTAAAGTATTCTTTTGGGGGGTAAATCTTTTTATTTTCTCCTTTTTGCCGTTGCATTTTAAGTTCCCATTTGTCCTCTCACTGTTGTTGCTCTCTTTCTTCTTCCTTCCTTTTTTCCCATCTTCTCCTCAGATTGATTACTTGGTACTTTGTCACCTTTAATTTTTGAGCCTCACAGGTAGTTGCTTTGCAAAACCCCTTGCCAGCTCGATGAAGCTGCACCGAGATTTTACAGGCCTGATTTTTCGGGCCACGTTATCTTCTCCTGCATTAGCGTGTTGTTTGTCACTCCTGTTTCTTTTGATTAAATACCAAAAACTTGTCCTCATGGGAATGTGGTGTACTCACACAATGGGGATCTGGAACCGCTTTGGGGACTCGCGCTGCTTGCTAAGAGAAAATGATGTTAAAACTGCGGATAAATCAGGAAAAAAAGTGTTTATGGAGGAGAGAGGAGAGGAGAGGAGAGGAGAGGAGAGGAGAGGAGAGAAATTGGGGAGAAAAAAAAGTCTAAATAGCTTTTGAGGACACTTTAGCAAAGAGTGGGGCCTGCGAGAGGATTAGAGCATCGTCAGGAAGCTCCCTGGCTGCCCAGGAGCATGAGGAATGTGCCCGAATGCTGCCATTTCTCCCTTTCTTCCCAGAGATCTCTCCCGGAAGCTCCCGGGGCGGTTGGTGCAACCTCCACCACGTGAACCCCGGTGTTTCCAGCCTGCGCCTTCGCTGCGGCCCGGCCGACGCTGCCGCGTGTCGCGGCGGAGAGGCCGGTGACGGAGGCAGCAGCTGGAGTGAGCGGGCAGGAGCAGCGCGGCAGCTTCCCCGTGTTCCCACCAGCGGCGCCGCGGGAGCCCCGCGCTGTCCCTGCCGCTGGGAGCAGCAGGAACGCGGACGCCCGGGGTGACGGACGGTGGGTGTCGGGAAAGGCTGTTTCCTGCTGCTCCTCCGTGGCCGGGGTGTGTTGGTGTCTTCCCAGTGTCCTGAATACCTCCGTGAAATTCCTCTCCCTGCTCTGGGCCGCCAGCCTGCTCCCCAGCCGCACAAATCCAGGATAACGCACGTGTATGCTGCATCGATGATATTTCTTTTAATTAATTTCAAACAACTATGGTCATTGAAAACGGGAGGACGGGGGTATCAAAGACACTTATTCTATATATACTGCTTAATGCGGCCCCTTGCTTCCTCCTGGGCCGTGTCCCCGCGGCAGCAGCGGAGCCGGGAGCTGCACACATGGATATTCCCGAGCAGGGACAGCGGTGGCATTTGCTTGTGCTTCCCATTGGCCTGGGTTTAACCTTTCAGAGACTTTTCTTTTTTTGTTTCCAGAATAATTTATTTACATTTTCATTAAAAAAGGAGTATATTGGTCTCCTTCCTAAGCTTCCTAAACTCTAAATCTTAAACCTTGTAATACTGAGGCTGTCACATCATAACCACAGTATTAAAAAGTTAAGATTTAGAGGAGGAGGAGTGGGTTAATGGGCTAACGGAAGAGGAGGCCGGTCTCATTTCAGTGTGTGTTATCTGACAGAAGGAGCAGGGACCTCGGGCTGTGGTGACACCAAAGGGACAGCAAGAGAAGACCAAATTCCCCGTTCCAGGGGACACGGAGGTTGTACAGCATGCCAAGAGCCCCCACCAAAAAAAAAAACAGAAACAAAAATAAAAGCAAAAAAAAAACCAGAACTAAATATTGTGCAAGGGACCTANCCCAAGAGCCCCCACCAAAAAAAAAAAACAGAAACAAAAATAAAAGCAAAAAAAAAAAAACAGAACTAAATATTGTGCAAGGGACCTAGCAAGACTTGTTGCTAGGTCATGTGTAGAAAACCCTCCTTCATTCCTGGATGTCGTGGCCTTCGGAGCGCCGGGAGCGGCGCATCCGCTCTGCCCGGAGCGAGCGGCGGCCACTTGTGCTCCCAGGGACACTGCAGGCTCCTCCGGGCGAACAGGGCCCAGAGCTGAGGTACGAGGCTAACACGAGCACCAAACCTGAGGGGAGACCGGTGCGGATGCGGGAGCGGGCGGAATCCGGGCCCTTAGCGCTCGCTTTGCCCCGTTGCTGCTTCACAGCAGGGCAAATGGGCTCTGAGGTGGTGAGAAAGAGGTGATTAAAGAGGGAATGAGGTAAACTGCCATAAAATCGGTCAAATATCAGTATTTGCAGTGGCAGGGCTCAGCACTGCTACCAAGGAAAATACACAATTTATTCCTCGATATTCAGCTCCTGGGACAGCTGCCCTGCAAGGGACAAGTGCTTCTTGCCCGGACCTCCAAGCTGAGCTGCTGAAGAACAATATTGGGCACACCAGTTTTATACAGCACATTTAGCACAGTTTGATGGGCTTTAAAACAAAAACGGGGATAACAAACAAAGCGCTGCTCACACTAGACAAAATAGCTGTTTCTTTAATTTTTTTCTCTCTATTTTAAGCGTTCTGTTATGGAAAGCAAGCTGGAAACATGAGCGGTGCCAAGAGCAGCGGTCGCCCCTCGTGTGATCCTGCCCTCTCCTCGTGCCAGGCGCATCCCCGTGCGGGTCCCACGCGCCGGGGTGATCTGCGGGAAGCGCCTCTTGCGCCTGCGTCGGCGGCTCGTAAAAATATCCGTAATTAAATATCACGAAGCCTGTACTTTGTGTGGGCGTAAGTCCAGGCATTCTAAGAAATAAAATAGAAACAGGAGAGCTCTGGCCAACTTCCGTGGGCCTGCGCTTGGGAGGCATTCCCACCCAGGGAAGCCGGGATGGGAGTACCCGTGTGCAGAAACACCCGGTTGAGCCTGTTTGATTTAAATCACCGCCGAGATGAACAACGCCGCGTCCTCGCGCGTCCTCCAGCCCCTTCCTTCCTCTGCTGCCACAAAAGTGCCTTTTTCACGTGTTTTGCTGCCGCCGGGTGCCCCGGAGCGCCCAGGACCCGTCCGCGCCGCGGGGCAGCGCGACCGGCCCGGCCGGCCCCGCGGGAGCCGATTGCGCCCGTGGCCGTTGGCAGCCCCGCTCGGGCAGCGCCGTGGCCGCCCTGACGAGCACCGGCCGCGTCCTGGTCGGAAAACGGCGCTTTTTGGGGCCGGGGAGCTCCGCGTTGTCCCCGTGTCCCGCTCCGGCCTGCGGCGGCTCCGCGGGCTGCGGGGGGCGCTCCTGGCCCGGCCGCGTCGCCTCGGCCAGGGGGGACATCGGGACGCGCTTCCCTTCCTCCTTCTCTTCCTCCTTTCCTCCCTTCCCTTCCGCCTGCCCTTCCCTTCCTCCTTTCCTTCCTCCCTTCCTTCCTCCTTCCCTTCCTCCTTTCCTTCCTTCCCTTCCTCCTCTCCTTCCTTCCCTTCCTCCTCTCCTTCCTTCCCTTCCTCCTCTCCTTCCTTCCCTTCCTCCTTCCCTTCCTTTCCTCCTTCCTTTTCCTTCCTCCTGCTCTTCCCTTCCTCCTTCTTTTCCCTTCCTCCTTTCCTCCCCTTCCTCCTTCCCTTCCTCCTTCTCTTCCTCCTTTCCTTCCTTCCCTTCCTCCTTCCTTTCCCTTCCTCCTTCCCTTCCCTTCCTCCTTCCCTTCCCGTCCTCGCTCTTCCTTGCCCGAGGGAACGGGCACGAGCGCTGCCGCGCTTCCCGCCGCCGCCCGCGCTCTTAAAATTTATAATTGCAATAAATTAAATTAATAAGGCGGATTAAAGCGTCGCGTTGAGTTTTACGAAGCCGCAACCCCGGGAAACTCCTATAAAGCGGCAGCGAAATGTGCGCGGCGGGGGAGAGGCCCCTTGTCGTTGCCGCAGGTTCCGCGCAAGAAACGCGGGTTTAAGCGCGGAAGGGGAGAGAAGGGAGGAAAATCCGCGACTATTTGGTAGCGGCGGGAGCCGCCGCAGCGTCGCCTGCAGCGGGGACATCGCGACGAGCCGTAACCGCGGCGCGGGGCGCGCAGTGACACTGGCGACGGCGGGAAGCGATTGACAAAAGTGAAGCAAACCTGAGTGAAACAAAATATATTGTACTGGCAACAAATGTAATGAAATAACAGCATCTTTTTTTGTCCTTTTTTGGTATTATTTTTTTTAAATAACTTAAAATACACTAGAAAAAATATGGTCAATATAAATAATTTTGTTTTCATGGAGAACAAATAGATACAAAGCCCGTCCGCCCCGAGGTGCGCGGGGAAGAGCTTTCCCTCGCGGCCGGGGGCAGCAAGCGGGACCCGCTGCCCCGGCCTCAATAGCGATAATGTCTTTCAAACAAACAAACCGAAAAAAAAAAATCACAAGATTACGTGAATAGATACACCTTTATGAGATAAAATGTAAATGTTTGACAGTCAACTATCAATTCACAAGTTATAGCCAAAATAAACTTTGTTCGTGTGTATCAACATATTTTACATGTACCTAGTACCTCTCTCTGCAATTCGCCGTTGTGCACAGCGGTGCTGGGGGGAAATGCTCTTTTTCTTGCCTTTTTCCGCTCTTTTCGCCCCAGGAGCGAGGGAGTGGCGGGAGCCGGGGAGGGAAAGGCTCCGTCTCGCTCTTCCCTTTTCCCTCCGGGATTAAAGGAGGAAGAGCCCAGTCACATTTGTTTGTTTTGTCTCGTTTTGTTGTTTTTCTTTTTTTCTCTACTAAAGATGAGGGTGAAGTGCAAGTGAATCAAAGGACTCCATCAATGAAATACAAATACATGCAACCGGAATTGTGCTGCAGGAAGCATCCCGGACAGTTTTCCCATTAGAAATGCGCGGAGAAAGCAGTGTCTCTTTTTTTCTCTCCTCTTTATTTTTTTT
>VWPW01028726.1:16147-83647 GCA_013389825.1 Crypturellus undulatus
GCCGAGCAGAGCCGAACCGGGCCGAGCAGGGCCGAACCGGGCCGAGCAGAGCCGAACCGGGCCGAGCAGAGCCGAACCGGGCCGCCGCGGCGCTCAGGTAACCGCGAGGGGCCCGGGCCTGAGGGGCACCGGGGCGGGCCGGGCCCGCGTTGCCATGGCGACGTCCAGGCCTCTCCCCGCCAGGCCCAGGCCTAGGCCCGGTCCAGGCCCGGTCTCGGCAGTGCCGGTCCCGGCTCCGCCGCTGCCTGCGGGGGCCCAGGGGCGCCCTGGGGCCGGCCCAGCTCCGGGGGCGGTTCCGTGGCTCGTGGGCCCGTCCCGGCCGCGCTCCCCCATGCCGGGCACGGGGTGTCCCCGCGGCCTGGCGCCGCTTTCCCGCCTTCGGCCCTGGGATCCGAAGGGGCCGGGCTGGAAGCTGCCCGTCGGCGATGCGGGATCGAGGGAAACTTTCTTCAGGCGCAAAATGGGTGGTTTTGAACGATGCCATTGACTTTGGCTAAGCAAAACCCCTTATTTAGCCAAGATAGAGCATTGCGGCACCTGCAATGCCATTTCTGTGGCGAATGCTGGAGGGCAGTAGCTGAATTCCTGTGCTTCTTTGACCCCTAGTCGTTTTGTTTGTTTTTCTAAGATTCTCAGTTACGGTAGCGGTGTTTAAGTGCCGCTCCTGCGGGTTTGAGTGTTCCTCCTGTGCTGATCTGTGAACTTGGCAGAGGAAGAGAGAGGCCGGTAGGTAGATGTTTAATAGCAACAGCAATTCAGGCTGCTGCTCACGGGAATGGGTGTTTCTCTGCCTTACCAGGAGAGAAGGTGCCCGCGGTACGGACCCCTCAGGGCCTCTGTGACCGGTTGGACTTTCTCTGGGGCCTTGCTTGCAGAGAGGCTGCATAAACAGTGTGTGTAGTCAGTGGCTGCAACAAGTTGCTTGCAATTAGCTTCTTTGGAAGCAACAAGCATAAACTATAACATGTGGGGGTTCCTCTGCCTTAATAACCACTGTCGGATTGCGGTAACTGAAGGTTTTATCTTCTACTTGGGTCCTGTGCTGAAGTGTAACCCATTGGTGTTTACCAGGAAACAGCCTCTGTGATTCAGACTAGCAGCATTTTCTTCTGAGCAGCTACAGCAGTAAATGTAATAATAACTTGAGATTGATTTTTGCAGAAAATGTACTAATATTGTTTACTTGAAATAATTCTAGAAACTAGAAAGCGAGACTGGGCAAGGTCAGGTCAGTCTGTATGATCATGGCACTGTAACATGTACCTTGCTCTGAACAGTGTTTAAAAAGAACACCTGTTGCTCACTTCCTGGTTTACCTATCCTTTTCTTTGCATTTCTTAAAATTTTAAACCAAAGTATGAGTTTCATATATATATATATATATATATGTGTGTGTGTGTGTGTATATATATATATATCTTTTTAAAAAAAAAACTATTTTCAAAAATGTCAAGAGACCTTTGCTTTGGATACTCCAGCATACCCGTGCTGCAGAACAGGGACCTCAAACTTAACGGGTCCAGCTATCAGTCATCCTGTTGAGAAGCTGTTTGGTTTTGGGCAGACAGTAATCCTTCAAAAAGTTGGTTTATGTACATTTAGAGTATTAAAGCTTTCACAAATATTCAAAAAGCTGATTAATTTGTGGCCCTGCTTGGGGCTCAGTGTGAGTGCAGCTACCAGAGGTCCTCGTGTCTTGAGGCAGCATCGCTGAACTCTGTGTTTTCCGTTTGGCCAGAGCAGCTTGATTTGAACTCAGCAGAGGGTGAGGAGGTGCAGAGAGACCGGACAAGGAGCTCCAGGAGGGAAGATTCGGACTCCGAGGTGAATCAGTGTGAGCTGCTCTGATGGGAGGGTCGGGAGAAACTCTCCCCACAGAAGTCTGGGATAGAGCCTGTGCCTTCAGCGACCTGCCATTCATCCGCTCCCAGCAATTGCTAGTAAAACTCTTCTGCCTCCTTTGAGTACTGCTCTGTAGTCAACAAAAGAAAAAAATCACTACTGCTTCTGGGAGTTACTTTAATATGATACAAGTGGTAGCACCCAGGCTGCTGCTTGTCTGCTGGTTCCCAAACGTGGTGGGGAATGGTAAACACGTAGCTGCTGGCTCGCTGCCTCACCAGGCGATGAGACCCCCATCTTCCCTGTGCCTGCACATGAGCAGGAGGAGTTGGTCAGTGGGAATCACCCACTGCCAGGGCAGTGGCTGAGCATTTATATCGGAGCCACGTAAGGGTGAGGGGCTGTAACGCCGCGATCCAGCCTCGTAGCTGGAAGGGTGGACTGCCCTACGGCCCTCTGTGAACTCAGGGGCAGAAGCCTTGTGGGGTTTCTGCAGGCTTTGCCCTGCAACGTATGGTTAGAAAAAGCCCATGAGTTTCAGTATACGATGCCATGTAATGAATCATATTTTCTAGTGTGCTTCTTTTAAAAAAAAAAAAAAAAAAAAAAAAAAAAAAAAAAAAAGGAAGTGGTATAAGGGTGCATAGGGATGTATGGATAAATATGGATGTCCTGTGTTTTAATGGCTATTCTGGTTTCAGACAGGTGGGAAATACCAAAATTAGGATAGTCTGAGTGTTCTTAGTTTATGTCCCTGGTCTGTGGGCCAGACTGCTGATGTGCCCCAAAGATATTCCCATGGGAGAGGTACTGTCCCCAGACCAACAGCCTGCTGCTGGCTGCCTGTTTGCTTAGTGTGCAGGGAGCCAGCCCCCACATCCCTCTGCCCCGTAGCTCCTCCACGGAGCAGCCGGCGCTTCCTGGGCCCGCTGGGCTCGAGGCTGTGGGAAGGAGACCTGAGTCTGTGGGGAGGAGTGCCTGAGCGCGTGCCGAGATTTACACAGTACTGGATGTGCTGCTTAATCCAGTTGTGTGTCCAAGTGGAGGGAAAAAAAACTGCTGGCAGATGAAGAAGGAAGTTAAACAACAGATGATATATATGTTGAAGTGTAATGTTCTGGCTCATAATGATATCCACTTCAAGTGGGGAATATCTCAGCAGAAGTGTCTTTTGTACTTGGTGTTTCTCTGGTCTCTTTCATTAATCTTGCTGTCGTGAACCTTGGTTTGTGAGCTTTTAACTTAAAATCTGTGCGTTGTGGTTTCATCTTTATGAACTGCTCTACTTAAGTTTGAGATTCAGGTTCATCTTCATTTGAAGATCGTTCTATCAATACATACTTAGAGGTTTATTTTACTGCTCAATAAGTGCTGGTACCTTAGAGCTCTGTAAAGCTTTTACTAGTAGTAGGGGAGGGGAAAAAAAGCACAAGGTAATGTGTTGATAAAAGTTAACCTTCCTTCACGGAATTAGAAATCGATGTTGTATTTATATAAACAACATAAAATGTTCCCTAAAGTGTTGCTTTTTTTATCTTCTCAAAATCTGTATGGAAGAACTTTATTAAGATATTCAAAATAACCTTTTGCTTTTAAAGATGATCTTGCAGAGCATAGCATCCTTCTAAAACTCTGCTGGTTTGGGTGCATGGAGCTTTGCTGGTTTTGGTTTAATATTTCAGAAACACTTTGCTTAGTTTGTTAGCTCAGTGCCCAATCCTAATGCACTGAAAAGTGAAACTACTGAGGATTGAGGTAGGAGTATGAGGAAGGTGGCAAAGCTTCGTCCTGACTGATTTGTTGGCACTCCTGGCTGCAGGAGTGGGATTGGCAGCACCAGAATGTGTGCCTGAGAGCCATGCGTGATCTGCAGAATTTGGATGCATGGGAACGAGAATTACATAGCTGTCCTGTTAGTTGTGATAACAGGTGAAGTCTTGTAAACACCAAAGAAAATCCAAATACCTCCCATTGTGAGTTTTGCTTTAAACATGATTGGATAAAATGGAAGTCATGTAGTGTGTTGTGACCAGAGCTTCCCCTGCAGATTTGCTTAGTTTTTAACTGGTATTCTGTTAAATTCCGTGTTGTCTGTATATTTATTAAGCTTGGAACATAGCTACATGGAAGACTCCTTTGGGAACGTGGTCATGGTGTGCTGACATGGTGAGTGCCAAATCCGCTCAGGTATTCAGAGGCGTCTGTGTAGGGCTGCAGCAGGTATGAGTTGGATTTTTAGCTGCCTTAGCAGATGAAGGGTGCGGGTTTCAGGTTAATAGGCTTCTGTCTGCGGGCTAAGCAGGGCTTTTTGTCAGTCATGTCCTGTGGCCTAAGGGCCCAAAGTAACCAAGACCTGTTTTTACATATAAGCATAAGTGTCCTTAACATTGAATTTCTGTCTTGTTCCCTTTTCAGCCTTTGGCCTGGAGATCAGGATCTGCTGCCAAGGTGATAAAAGGTATGAAGAAGGACCAAAGTTTGTATGCAGAAAACTCAGCTTCTGTCTGCTAGCATACCTTTATTATGTCCTGTTGGCTGAAGACAGATGATGCTGTGGTAAAATATATGATCTAGTTTCACTGTTGATATGAACATTAAAGAACTACAGGTTCCAGTTTTCCTGGCACAGAAGTGGTTAGGGAGCCTTGAAATAACTGTTTGTTTCTTCTTGGGAAGAAAACTTCTTGCTAAGTATCATTAGTTAAAGTGTTTGAAGAGGACTCTTGAGACTTGGATGGGTAGAGCTACTGGTGCTGGATCAAAAAAAAATATTTTTAAAACATTAACCGCTTTTTTAAATGCTGAAGAAATGGAGAAATGTATTACTTCATCTTATGATTAAAGAGATCAGTTACAACTGATCTCTTAATGATTTGCAAACCAAGGGAAGACAATTGTCTTTGCAGAAATTAAATGAATGGCAGTATACAGTCTTTTATTTGTTTACAAATTGCTTTTCTTACAGTTCTAAAATTGTAGAAATTCTATAATTCCTACATGAGAAATGTTTGTTTTTATATAGTTTAAAAATGGGGCGTCGCTCATCAGACACAGAGGAGGAGACCAGAAGCAGAAGGAAGAAGAAGCATCGCAGGCGCTCGTCGTCGAGCAGCTCCTCGGGCAGCAGGATGTACACCCGCAAGAAGGCCGGGAGGAAGTCGAGGTCAAGCTCGCGGTCTCGAGATCTCCACTCTCGTTCACATTCTTATGAGAAAAGGTGCATTTGGAGTTACCTACTGGCTCTTTCATACTGTGCTGTAAAGTTAGAAATGTTTAAATGTTGTGTGTAGTCAGTTGTAGTTTGAGATTTTATAGCAGATTTAGCTCAGTCTTGGAAAATGTGGCATTATTTTTAATTAAAAAAAAAAAAAGTATAAAGCCCGCTCCAAAGATAACTTATATATTTTAAAAATTCCCAAATGACCATTCGTTTCTCTCCTTTTAAATAATGACCTTGGAATTTCTTCTTGGAAATACGGGAGTTTGTATTGTAAACTCATTATGAAACATAATTTCTTGACTATACTGTCATTGTTTTCTGTTGTCTTGAAAGCCCTACTTGGTTTCTTACAAGAAGGTAAACTTTCTTAATTGAAAGACTGAAGATGATTTTACAATAGATCCACAAATTTTCCATAAAGACTTTTTTATGCTTTTTATGCTTACAGAACATTACCTCTTTTTTTTTTTCTTGATCTAAAATAATTTTGCCTCCATCAAGGTGATACCCTTCACCACTTGATTTTCTTTTAGATATCCTGGCTATGTCTCAGTCTGTCTTGAGGTGAGCTTGGATTCAAACTGGACAGCTGGAGGACAATTTAATAATAAGTGGAGCTAGAAAATACTTAGCATGTCTAACTGCACTGGAAAACATACCAGAAACTGCTCCTGACCAACCTTTCTTTGGTTGGTAGAACAGAGAGGTTGATAAGGGGCAAGTTGGCTAGTTCTGTTTTTTGTTTGTTTGTTTTTTCCCTCCTTCTTTCTTCTGTTCCTGCTTAGCATCTACAGAGAGCCCTTAGGGGACACAGTGAGATGACATGGGCTTTGATGCCAACAATATGCTGATGACATGCAGCTTTATGAATCTCTTTAGTCCAGTGCAGGCATGGCTATCTCGCAGATAAAAACAGAGCTTGAAGGGAGATTAGAGTCTGGATGAAGACCAGTTGACTTAAATTGAATCCAGGAAAGACCAGAGTGCCTGTTTTTAGGATCTGACCAGCACTTCTGCTTGGCCTTCAGTGTAGGATGTTTGCTACCAGCTGTTGAGCCACTGCTAGGCACTGTGGTTTATTTCTAACCCTTAAGAATCAAAAAATCAAAAGAAAAAAAAATCTCCAAGTACTTCTCCATCTTCATTTGGTAGGAGCATTGCACTCCTCTTTCAGGTGAAACCTGGTCTTTAGTGATTAACCTGTTAATCCTTTCCAGTTCAGACTGCTGCAGTGCTACCTGTACAGAATACAAGTAGTAGAGTGGCTGTGTGAAAGCTAAAATTTCATGAATTTCATTTTAGTGCTAGATTTGTAGTCCTTTATACTGAAAGAAGATCTGTACATTGTATTTCTGTAAGTACTGCTGAGAATGTAGGTCTAAATGTTTCTCTTGGTTTAACTTTTGCAAAGAGGCAGTGAGTTCCCACAAATTGCTCATGAACTGTCAAGAGCTGGGCTGTGTTCCTGGATTTCCCCTTAAAGTCCTGTATGATTTGGGGCAAATAATTTCTTCTGCCCCTTCTTTTTGCCTTGGGATATGCATTCTGCAATATATGTTCTTTAAGACAGGCATTGCTCACATGTATGTAAATCATTTAGTACAGTGTAATAGTGGTATACGTTGGCACCTAGAGAATCTGCAACACTAATATATTTTTGATTTTTTTAAAATACCATTTACAAGAGCAAACATTTCTCCTTAGAAGCAGCAGCATACTAACAGCATGGTCTTGTTTTAGACGCAGACACAGATCGAGCAGTAGTTCTTCATATGGTTCTAGAAGAAAACGCAGTCGTAGCCGATCAAGAGGCAGAGGAAAATCCTACAGGTCTCAAAGATCAAGGTCAAAGAGTAGAACAAGAAGGTAAGATTTTTTTTTTTTTCTCTAAGAAAGGAAATGGAAGTATTAATTCTGTATATTAATTCTGTCCCATGCATCTATTTAAAGTTCCTGTGTACTTAACAGAGTTTGGAATCTGCTAGAGTGATTACAAGTGATCTATCTAACCTATACATGTAATTTGAAACTTTTCATGATTCATGAAATCTCTGTACTATGCTTTTGATGTAATATATCTTTAAATTGGTGACACAATCGAGTTTGAAGATAAGCTACGTATTTTGCATGTGTACACATAGTCATCCTAGTTTCCTTGAGCTGTATTCACATGAAAAAATTCTGTGGATATCTTTTGATTATTGATTTCTTTTAAATCAGTGCATAGTATTGGCTTCTTGAAGATAAGACTTGACTATTATTTGTTCATCTATTTCTCTTGAAGAATTAAGCATTTATAGTTGGAATGATTTTAGATAGTATTTATAGAAATCTCTGGAGTTAAAAACAGAATTTTTGATAAATCAGATTATGACAAATAGGTATTTTCAATAGTAAACAGAACTTAAATATTTAAAACCCATTCCAATTTTTCAAATTAAAATCCATTTCATACTTTTGTGATTAAAAACATCAATTATTTGTGTTTTTTGATTAAAAAAAAGTTTGTTTAAAGTTTATTTGTGCTTATTAGAATCACTATGATCACTTTCTATTGAAATCCATTGTTGAGTGATAAATACCAGGCAGGCCGAAGCTTGTTTGGTATCTGTATACAGCTCTTCAGCTGGGTAATTTTGCATATTTGTATTAAGAATTTACTAAAACCATGTTATCTTCTTATACCAAATCAGTAGAATTTTTGCCTCTCAGGTTGCTGAAAGACATGAGCATTTCACTTTTGCCTGGTCATATTCTCTCCTGACTTATTCACAGCTGTTCATTATAGTAGTTGCCTGGACACTTATTGTTAATGTGCCTTTGTAGTAGCAATTTGGTTATTCAAACAGTGTGATCTCTCTGAGTGTACAAACCTTTTGAGCAGGCAGCCAAGCTGGGTGTAGAAATATTCCTGTATATATCTGCTGTTTTTATATAAAAATCGTGTTTAAAACAATGAAATGTTGAAAGAAATAGAGTGAAAATGAGGGTGTTTTTCCAGTATGCTGCATACTGAGCATTAGAAAATCTGATAACCAAAGGTCTTGGTATTATTGTGATGAATATAAACAGGCCTTGTTGCACCTAGTTTAATACACTATTGGTCATGTTTTTCGGGGTGTTTATTGATCTTAATTGCCATTGCAATATATGGAAATTATGCCTCTACAAAATTTAACTTGACTGCCATTTACTTTGTTTCATGCTGTGAAATATTATTTATAAAATACACTGGCTTTTCAGTACTCCAGCTATGAAGGTATAGCTGCAGGTAACTTTAAATTACATTACAATTCACAAGCATGGTTCTTTAGAGAAAACATATATCTGGCAGATCCTCGTCGAGTGGAGGGCCACGGTTGCCCCCACGCCGTGGCTCCTTGCTGCTGCTGGCTGTGGGGACCAGAGTTGTAGATGAACAATGTGCGAGAAGGGCTGCTGTTGCTATGGAATTTTCATAGGAATCTGGCATTCATTATTTTTTATTTTTTTTTACTTGAGGTAGATCAGTGCATTCTTCCATAGATGATTTTTAAAGGTAAGTGCTGTAGATAGTGTGTGAGTTTGCTTNTTTAAATTATATATATATATATATCAGGTTCTCTGTTATAAGAGCTGTAGAGGCCTCAAGTGAAGTTTCCTGGCAGATCCTCGTTGAGTGGAGGGCCACGGTTGCCCCCACGCCGTGGCTCCTTGCTGCTGCTGGCTGTGGGGACCAGAGTTGTAGATGAACAATGTGCGAGAAGGGCTGCTGTTGCTATGGAATTTTCATAGGAATCTGGCATTCATTATTTTTTATTTTTTTTTACTTGAGGTAGATCAGTGCATTCTTCCATAGATGATTTTTAAAGGTAAGTGCTGTAGATAGTGTGTGGGTTTGCTTTGAAACCGTGTGAGGAGCATGTGTGCCAGCCCTGCGGAGGGGGAGCCAGGAAGCTCCGTGTCCTTCGTGGTGGTCTGCTTGGGAAGTTGCCTGGCGCTGCTGGGACACCGTTTCAGGGGGTTGGAAGTGGGATGAATGAACCTATGGAGTTGCATCTGGGGAAAATGTAGCAACCTCAGGTCTTCAGAGAAACTTGGAAGGGCAAAAGAAGAGAATAATGCAAACCGTAACCTGTAAATACGCTTATAATTGAAAATGGTAAGGCAAGCAGGTGCTACGCTAAAGAGAATCTAGGAAAAAGTGTTCTGAAGTAAAACAGTAATTAACCTTTTGTTACACTTTTAAATAACAAGAGATACGGAAAAGCTAAATCGGCTTAACTTAAGCAGAACCTAAGCAGAGACACCTGACTCAAACTGGCCTATTGCAGTTTTGTTTAAAAGAATTTAGATCTTTGATCCTTATTTTTTGAGGAAGAAAAGAGAGATTTGTGGGAGAATTGCATCAAACCTTGGCTTGTCTGGGAGAAATGATTCTAATGGGTGGCCAAAGGCTATTCCAGGAGAATCTCCACTTGCATCTGCTGTGGTGGTGTCTTCCTTTAACCCCACTGGGGCCTGAAGTTGGCTGCTTAAACGTAGGATGGGAATGTTCTATATGTTATCCTTTATTTACCTCTTGATTTTTTATTCTGGAAGGTTCTGTTGGTTTATGGAGCTTTTATTTATTTATGTTCTTGCTGCTCTTGAACAAGAGGATTTTGTTTTCCTTGGTGTTGTCAGGTGGACCTACTTAGCCAAGAAATGCCTGTAATGACTTTTATGCTGGGTGTGCACAGTTCTTCCCCAGGTGAAACTGTGGTACTGTATTTCTGATTGTCTTTGGCTGTTATTGTCAGTGCGAATTTCCTGGCTGTTGCCAGGGTGTAATAATATCGTGAAATCCAATAAATAGGTATCAGGAATCTCGTCTGAATGTTTACGGAGATGTAATTTTCCTTTTTTTACAGAGACGTTCAGGACCTCAATAGATAAATTAAATATTACAAGATGAGGGGCTTGTATTTTGTATTTATTGACACTTTTGTGTTTAATGCTTGAGAGAGGGGCCTTTGGGAGAATGAACGGCAAAGACTAGTTTTTATGACAGTGGACTCTAATTAATTGCTGTAGTGTTTGAAAAAATATGTAAATAGAAATCAATCAAAACTCAGGTGGCTTCAGAAGCCATGACAATATTGATGGGGTCATCTCCCCTAGGTCAAGAAACAGGGAATTTGCCAAAGCTCGTTTCAGCTCCCTGTTAGTGATGTGTGCAGCACTCTCCTGTGGTCACTTATAAGCTGCAAATTAAAAAAAAGTGTAATTACAGCTTTGCAGAGCATGAATTTGTTGTATCGTTTGTTTCCTAGTGCTAAAATGTGACATTTGAACCTGTGTTTTCTCCAGTTAATGAAGGTGTAATATCTCCTGTGTCCTTGGAATGCGCACGGATGAGGTTACTGAATCTTGGAGTTCTCTTAACCTTTTCATTAACTTCATAGCCTAAGTTTCTAGAACTTGGTACTTCATGTAACTTTCTATTAAACTCGTAAAATTAACAGCTTAAATTAAAAATTAAATTAAAATTATCAAAAGTAACTCGAGAAACCAACTTACATTAGCTTAGTGGGAAGTGTTACCCGCCGAAGGAGTCTTATAGATCTCCTGCTTCTGAATTGACAGTGTCAGGGAATAAAATCTACCGAATACCAAAAAAGCCAGCAAAAGAGATAAAGTAAAGACCTACTCTGCACTACTTATAGTTGTAACTTTGCTTTTGAATTTTCAGAGTACCCCTTTTGGGGCTCGTGCAGCTGAGGTTCTCCAGTGGGAATGGAAGTTGCACTGGACAACTAGTCTGGTATTGGCTGTTAAAATCCTTTACATGGTATCTTTAAATCACTGGGTTTGTTCTTGAAATAAGTCACCCAGACGTCAAGTTCTGTTTCTCATAATGTCTTTTCTCCCTGCAATTCCCCATCAAATTAAGATAATTTGTCTTTGGAGGTAATGAACATGTTGGTAAAAGTATTTAGGGCTGGAATGTAATTTTTAATAACTTCTCCAACAAAGGTATTTTGAATGAATCATTTACAGAGCTTTAAGTGAAATAATTAAATATTTTTAATTTGAAAAGTTTGGCCTCTTCAAAAAATATTTTGAGTTTCTATTGTGTTTTTGTAACTTAAATCTAATTTTTTATACTTTATATTAGGAGATAAAATGTGTGCATAGTATAATTATTTTATTTTAGGTGCATTTTACGAGTCAAAAAGTGGGGCTTTCTAGTAATGCTATAAATTTAAAGCTGTCCGACAGCAAGGTAGTACAATGCAAATATGACTTAATAAGATCACAAACTGAATTTCAGCAAAACAACCAAGATTTACATTAAATTAGGAATTTTAAAACTGATTTAGTTTGTTTTACTGAGCATTTGCTTAATAACATTTCGTCTTCTTGCAATCTTTTTAAAGACAATAATTCGACTGTGAAATGCAGGCACATCCTCAGTAGAAAAATTGAAAGCAACAGCTCACTTTCTGAAACCACACATATAGTGATATAAAGAAATATTTCAGCTCTACGAAATTTAATAAATCATCCCATTTCCTAATTTGATCATATTAGATGCTGATGTGGAAGAAGCATTTCAAATACCATCTCATTAATATACATCAGTCTGGGGAATAGAATGGAATACTTATGCAGAGATGTCACAGTTACTGTTTCTTAGTTTACTAAGTGGAACAGGTTGATGTGATACCGGGTGCTATTTGTCAATGTCTTGCTAAAATGGTTTGGGTCGAGTTATGGAGTCCAGAAAGACGGCGGCTGATAAATCAAAAGTGGATTGAGTGGACAGGAGGCAGTGATTGATACTGTGACAGGATATGAAGAAAGGAATCTTGATACAAGCATGCATGATATTGAATATGAGAAGGAAAATGGCCCTGGAGTATGGATATTATTCAAGGAAATGAGAATAATAATATCATCTTGAAATTATTGCTGGGTGAAGATTAGGATAGTTCTTATTAGAATATTATGCTTCTCTAGAATGGAGAAACTCGGATTTCATATAATTTGTACGTGGATAGTCTTGTTAATCTTTGGAGAGTTTTTGCTATAATAGTTAGGCAGATTAATTGCATATGAAAATAGCGATTTTACATCAGAGTTTGTAGCTCAAGTCTTTTAATTTATATAGCTTTAAATAATAATAACTAAACGATGTTAAACTTTTCTGCTTGATTTCATACAATCCTCTGATTGCAGAGGATTCACTATAATTGCATGTAAATGTGAGTTTGTTTTTATTGTCTGCCAAGCGCTTTTGACTTCTCTTGTTATGTTAAATTGAAAACTGCTGTCCTGACGTGTATTTGACGTGGTGCAACCTAAAGACTGACACAGTAACAGCCACTATATCTATATATACCTGAGAGGCGAAAATAGAGTCCACAGTGTAATCCTGTTTGTGAATTTGATGGTTTTAGGGTGTTGGTGAAGGAAGTGTTTGGTCAGGGTTTTGGCAGGGGAATGGGGAGGGTTTAGTTGCATCTTATTTATTCAAGTTTTTTGCCCAGTCTAATTGATAATGAAGTGCCTACAGCTTACTGCAGTGCAGCGGCAGGGTCACCTCCTTCTGGATGGCTTTGGCATAGGCTTCTCTGCTGGTGTGAAAAAGCAGAGCATACATTGAAATTGCTGCTATCCTCCTGGTGAAAACCAGAATGACTCTGTGTTCAACCCCACGGGTTGTCAGATTTCTCTTTATTTTTTTTTATTTATTATTATTTTTTTTTAATTAGTTTTATTGTTTAAAATTTGTACTCTTTCGAGATGGGGTTTTCTAGTCATGCAAAAACGTGCAATGTGAAAAGGGACAAGAAATAAAAAATACTGATTTCTTTACAGTGTTGGTACAGTGTTGGTATACAACCTATTAAGTTAGGCTCACAAATTTCCTGAGCTGTAAAACTGGTCTCATTTATGTGGCCTGATTTACGACACACAGTGACGGTGGAATTGCAGGAATGCCCCGTCTGCCCCTTCCTAGCTGCGTTTTGCACCGCGCTGCTTCCAGCACAAGCAGAACGCTGGGCCGCGCTCACCTGCAAGGCGGAGGTTCTTGCCACTGGGGCTGCTCTGTGCACAGGAGCTCAGAGCTTCTTACAATAATTATTCGGGGCTGGTGCAAGCTGCAGATCTGTGCTACGGACCCCTTGTTCGCTCCACGTTCTTTAAGATGTGCCTCTCTATAGGACAGATCCTGGGCCTTTTGCAGCTGTTGGTTTTTAATACTGGCAAGATTCAGTTGTCTTCTCTAGGATGTTTCCTGTCTGTGAGAATTTCCTGTCTTAAAATAGCTTTAAAAATTAAAAAAAAAAAAGTNAGGTTTCCTGTCTGTGAGAATTTCCTGTATTAAAATAGCTTTAAAAATAAAAATGTAAAAAATGTAAAAAAGCGAATTGTTATAATATGCTGTAGTTTTGTTTTTTTTTTTTTTAGTCTTGGTGGTTCACATGGTTGCAAATGCATTTTTGCAGTGTTTTGCTTTCTATTGTTTTTTTCTGCTGTGCAGTGGTACTCTTGGTCACTTTTTTTCTATTTTATTTTTGTCACTTGGCTAATGAAATGTTGCCCTATTTTTGAGATTATTTTTTAAGAGTGAATTCTGCTTTTTGCAAGGTTTCTTTTTGTGGTATTTGTTCCCATGCAGAGCCAAGCTGCCCAACTGCTGCAAATGCATCAGTCCTTAGCTTATCTGCCATCTGGGATGAGAAGAGCTGCTGAGGGAAGCAGCTGGGAAAGAGGGGTATTGATCCAAGCTGATACGTAACATCTGCTCTGCTCCAAACTCGTACCTGTAACGTATCAGTCGTGTAGAACTGAATATTACACGTCCTACAGTTCATGTATGAAATTCTGGTAAGGATGTCAAAACGCTTCTCTGCTATATTGATGGCCTTTATTGCAAGATACCAATCTAAGGGTTGTTCCACAGTTTGGGAGGATGCAGTTCTTGACACATCTTGGATAACAAGTGCTGGATGGAGACATAATCTCTACTAATCTATACTGACTTGTATGCAAAACTTCCATGTTGCAAATCGTCTTCATGTCTTTCTTTTTGGAGGGGATATTCTCCATTATCAACAGCTTTGGGAAGAATTTTCAAGCAATAGTGTCAACCAGAAAAGAAAAGAAAGTTCTTTAGGAGAGAGGAAGACAAGAGGATTGTGTGTTTTGAGGTGGACGTTGGTGCCAGCAGCAGTGTGTAGTATAAGAGATAATGACAGGAAAAGGAAGAGCAGTTTTGAAGTTTCATGGATGTAGAAGATGGTTTTATAAGATAGTGAGGGAAAAATTAAAAAGAAAGAATATATGATGCAGATATATGAATTAAAGTTGAGGTTGGTTTCACATAAGTAGTAGGGGCCTTGCTAACACAGGAGATGTTGGCTCTCCTGGGGAACAGGAGAGGTTTTTAGTGAAGATTTTCTGCCTTGGCCATCCCGCAGCCAGCAGAGCAAGATGGTGCGAGTTATGAGCAGGCGACGGGAGGAAGCTGGCCAGGAACTAGAGAGGTGAGTTTGGGGGTAACTTGTAGTTGCAGCAGGAAAAATGAGATTGCTGCGAGGGAGGGGAAAGACTAGGATTAAAAATACTGGTTTTGGACATCCAGTATGAAAGGCAAGAGATGGGGACAAGACAGTTGTGAAAGTTGGGCACAGATTGTCAGCATTGAAAAGTTGTCATAATCTGTTAAAATTAAAATGCTTTGGGGCATTTTCCATCTTTAGAAATGGATCCAAGATTTTTCCAAAGCAGCAGATAAAGCCCTATAAGAAATGAAGCAGTGCTATGCAGTCATAATATTTGCTTTGAAATGATTTGTTGTTCCTGTTCTTCCTGGTGCTGTCATGGTTATTGCTCTTTTAGTCCTTGGTCTGCTGGCTGGGATTTTTTTTTTTTGCTTTTTTGCTTGCTATGCAGAATAATACTGTGGCATGCAACTAATTGTAAAAACCCACATAATTTTAACATATGGGTATGAACATTGTGTATTTGTTTCTTTTCTTAGAGGTGTAGAGGGAAAGTTTGGAGTCTTTGGTTTTGGTCCATTAGAATGTATATTTAATTAAAATATTGTGAAGTTTCTTGCATTGAACTTCATTTGAAGACATGGGGCAGAGAAGAACTAGTGAAATGCGTTTTACAGAGCTTGTTTGGGTAGTCTTTAGTTTTTTTGTTTGTTTTTGTGTGTGTGTGTGCATGGTAATGTCAGACTTTATTTCTTCTTGGTCCATCAACATCTACAGAATCTACAGATTTTTATTTTGGATGCTTTGATTGTATTAGAGGTTATAGCACCCATAGTCAGAAGTGTGTTTTTCCCCCTCCTCAATAACTGATTTTTTTTTTTTTTGGAAAGAAACTTTAAAAACTTCTCTACAGGAATTTAGTGGAAAAAATACAGGAGGGAAGCAGTGGCATTCGTGGGATCCTGGAGCAATAAGCGCCGATGAGCACATGACCAAGATCTAATTGACCGCTCTGGGAAATTCAACTTCATAAGGCAACGCCAGGGGCTCTTAAGTTATCAATAAGGCCAGAGAGCTGCTAGTGACAGTTGCTTTGATTCCTTTCACTGCTATTAAAAAAAAGCCTTTAAAAAAAGCTGTGAATTCACTAACTGCTCTTCACTTAGCCACAAGTACTGAGTTTAATTACATGAAAAAACTTTTAAAGCAGCCCAGGTGTTTTTATTTATATATATATATATATTTATATATATATCAGTGTATACAAAAGAAGCTGTGCTTGTGGATTGGAGATTTTTCTGGGGAGAGTATTGTGAAGTTTTTCTATTTGGAGAAAAGGGACTGAAGAAGAATTTGATTTCCTTTAGCAGAGAATTGGCCCTTTGATTTTGCTGTTTCTACATACTTTACAAACAAAACAAAAAAGAAAGCTGTCTCAATTACAAAAGTTCCAGCCATGAAATAGAATCTATTATTTTTACCTCAGAGATAGTATTTCTGGCGGTAGCTATGCAAATCAACATACAGCAGATGTCTTAAAGAGTCATTGGTAATATAATGAGATAATTGTGATCTGATCTAGTGAATTGCTGCTGTTTCCAGTGTTAGGTAACACTGGCTGATGTCTAAAATGGGAAATTCTAGTGAAACATGTGAAACTCCAAACATATGGTTCAAAACTGGAGAATTCAGTAGAAAATATTTACTATTGGTTTCATCTTTCTTTCTAATGCTAATAACATGCAAGAGTGCCTGATTTAAAAACGTAAGGGAAAAATGTGTTTCTGCTGAAAGTGTTTTAGTGCTTTTTATTTTTAGAACCTATCTGAGTGACAAAAATATTTACAAATGGCAGTTGCACTGTAACAGAGTGGAAGTAAGTGTGAACTCTCTGTATCCAAAAAGTCATTCTGAGTTTTATTGCTTTATTTTTGAGTGTAGTATTTTTGAGTGCTGAAAGTGCCTCAGCTGAGCAGGGCAGATCCCCTCTTGCTGAGGGGCGTAACCATGGGGTCCTCTTAATAGCTTTAGTATCAGGCTAATCGCTGGATTGCCACTGTCCGTCCTAATGCTTGTCCATTTTATCCTAGCTCCAGGAGGGATGGTTATAACAAGGCTGTTTTTCTTCTAACCAAGCACTGCAGATGAGGGCTCACTGGCCAAATTTGAGATTAATTCTCCTGGGAGAAGCAGATTTGCCACCAGGTGAGATGCTGGGCCCCCTTCCAGCACTGCTCTTCTCCAGAGACCCCCGTGCTCCTTTGCACACACACCCCACTGTGTCCCAGACAAACCAGGTGCTCTGTAATATCCAGAGGGGCAGGTGGATCCTTTTAGCTCTCATCACAACGCAGGTGGCTGGAGGGTGAGCCCCGGGCCAGGTGATGCTGATTTAAGTTGGTGCTGCAGCAGCGCTGTCCCCTCGTGCTGCAGCTCGTGTCCTGCCTCCCTCCAGACTGCATGTCGAGGGGCTCGGCGTGCCCGGCCGGCGAGAAGCCGACCTGCAAGTGCAGCAGAGAGGCTTTGGTTAGCGAAAGCTTCTTCAGCATCCCTGCTGGGTTTATTTTCTAAGCAGTAGAGCAAGATGAAAACAGGTACCAAAGTGCTGGTGTGTAAGTGGGAGCTGGGGGGGATGCTGCAGCCCCGCTGCTCAGCGGCTTCCACTGCCGTGCTGCCCTGAGATTCCCGTTCTTTCTTGTGTGAAGATTCAGCGTGTGGTTTTCCTGGTGCTGTAGGACACTGGAAGCAGAGTAGTTTAAATGGAAGCACCCTCTTTTTTTTTTTTTTTTTTTTTAGACAAAAAGTCAAAATAAATGTTTTTAGCAGATAATTTATATTAACAGGGTTGTCTGAAGCTGCTTTTGAAGGTTTTTCTTAATGATTCCTTTTTATTGTTTCTTTAACTTGTAAATCTGCTTTTATCTGAGATGGCCTGTCTTTAATCCAGACCTGGGGACAGTCAGAGTGAGGAAGCTGGCATATATAGATGGTTTAACATGAAAAAAATGTTTGTTTTTGTTCTGTTTATCTTGTGTAATGTAGCTTGCCTAATGAACATTTAATTATTGAAACAAATTCCAGTGAACAATGCAAAGTGGGAAGTGCTTTGAACAGGGAGATCTTGTTTCTAAGTACGTGTGGAAGGAAGTGAAACCATAATTTTAGCTGTCTGCCTGCTGTACATCTTTGTGTTCTGAAAAGAAAAAGATATTTTAACAGGCTTTAGCCTTCTATGACTGCTAAAACAGTGTTACTGAAAAATGTGTAATTCTGGGTATGACTAGAGCTTTATTCCCTTCTGAATCTGCTTTTGAGAGCATAGCTATGAAGTGTCCTAGGCTCACAACTCTGTAGTTTCCAATTTACTTTTTTTGTCTCTGCAGATAAGCTAATTAAGAACTTAATAGAAAGGAACATTAAAGGCTGTTTTGAAATTCTTCAACGGTAAATTCTGAATCTGGTATTCTTGGAAAAGTTTGACGCTAGTAAAATAAGAAATTTTCCGCAAGGACCAATTGAGGTCAGAATCAAAAAGAGCAGACTCTTTTCTTTCTTATTTCTTTGTTATTTCATTGGAAGCTCTTGTTCTCCTCCTCTATGAAATTACATGGCACGTGTGTGCACACAACAGTGCTCCCATTAGCATCGCGCATGTGTCTGCACTCTCCGGGCACCAAGACAGCAGGAGCCGGGCGAGAAAGGAGGCTTCTTTCCAAGGACGTTTATAGGCAATGAAAATCATTAAAATCCTTAAGTTTCTGATTAATTTCTTGCTGTATAGCAGAGGATAAGTAAAGATAAATCAAAAGAATATATATTTTTTCCAGTATAGTAAGAGAATGCAGCCTCAAAGCCTGACTCTAGTGTGTTGTTTATTTGTTTTTTAATGGAAGGAAATTAAAGTTTACTGTTTTGCACAGCAGTGGTGTTAGTCATTGCACGGATATCCATGTTTCTGGTGCCTTGTGAATAGGGAGGCAGAGGCCGAGGTCTCTGCTGGTGCAGGGTCCCTGGAGCAGCAGCAGGCAGGGGCCCGCTGGGGTGTTGTGTTGCAGTGCAACACGCTCGCGAGACGCAGGCTTTTAGCCATCCCTGGGGGCTTCTAAAAGAGGAGCTGAATGATTAAAAGTGGCAGAGATGTTGATTCAACATGGACCTTAATTTCTATAATGCACATCTTGGAATATTTAAGCCGGTTTACCGTTTATGTTTATGAAACTTGGCACATTTCAGAAACTAAGCTAGGGCATGTGAGCATGTCCGCTTAGGAAGCAGAGACACTTGTCACTGGTGCTCGTCATTTGGAGGGGGTTCATAGGGCGCTCTGTGCTGTTGGCACCCACTGTTGGTCTTGCTGAGAGTCTGAATTCAAAATAGTAAATCATCCTCCCGCACAAAAAGAACCCTCTGCCACTAAAAGGCATCCACTACTTCTGTTTTAAAATATGAGTTTATTCTTACTAAGTATGTCCGTTGTTATTTTTCAGCAGTAAACTTGGTGAGCCCTAATTCAGTTCGTCTTCTCTAAAAATTTGGAGGACTTTGATACCAGTTCATAAAGCTGCAGAGTGCTGAACTTTATTGCTTCCTCCCCAAATTATGGGGAGAAGAATGAAGTTGACAGAATACTGCAGCTGCGATATCACTGCTTGAGCCCCCAAAGGCATCAGTCATCAGAAAGAAAGAGGTATATTTGATTTGGAGACTTCGGAAAGAAGCGAGATAGTTTTGTCATCTGTACGCAGCATGAAAAATGGCAAGGCAAGTTCCTGTAAGGGACATTTTATTACTGTGCATTCCCGTTCTCCTGCCCTGCTCCGTTGGCGTTTGGGCACCGTGGTGGAGTCGGGCTCGTGCCGCAGCCCTGGCCTCGACGGGCAGCAGAACAGGCGCCTTCCACGGGGCTTGCTAATTTGGTGATGCGATTAGATTTTAGCAAATTACGATCAGGATTTTGAATGGACTGTTACATTCTGAGCTAGTTTCCTGACACGTGTACACTGTCTTTTTCCAATCAGTGCTAAATTAATCCTTCATCTCTCTGCTCTCTTTAATCAAGATGCTCGGTGCAGCGGAGCACTGCAGCAACGTGATTCACCGAGGGAATGCGCAGGGAATTACACCTGATCCTCCGGATTTTGTGGTGCAAGGAGAAGCTTAATCTATAGCAGACCTGAAAGAGGGGGCAGCTGTGACAAGCGCTGCTCGGGGTGCTGTAAATCTGCTGCTGCTCCCCTTATGCTCTTAGTGCTTCTAGGGACCTTTCTCCTCTTTCCACTGCTATCTGTACGGTAACCCTGGCTGCCAGCTGCTCAGGCAGGACACTGTGTCACTGAAACACCATAGCAAGGAGATATAGATATATACACACACACACACATATATATATATATTTATATGGATGATAATGCTTCATCTGGCCCAAATATAGGTTTCTTGGAACAAAAATTTGCCCCTGCCAAAGTCAATGGCAACCCTGTGCTTGGCTTCATTGGTTCCAGATTTGTCGTGTTATAGGAATAAAGATTTTTTTTTTTTTTTTTTTTGCGGGTTGGGGAGAGACCATTTTGGAGATATAGCTAGATATATAGGGCCTTTGTCTTTTTACTGTCAGAGCAGTGGTTAAGTAATTACCTGAGCAAAATGAAAAACACTTTATTTGTGTTAAATATTCAACCACATAAGGGAAAATGTCTTCAGTTCTGTTTGATTTGAACAGTAAAATTGCAGGGAGATATTCTTAAACATAATTTATTTTTCCTAAAAATTTTTAAACTTAAGAATAGGAAGTGGCTTCCTTCAGTATCTAAATCATAATGTAACTATCATGATAATATTTTTGTACAGTTTTTAACCTTCCAGTTTTCTGCAAATTCATATATGCATACCTCAAAATACAATGAAACAGGTGCTTTCAATATGGAGTTTTCTTATCCATAATTTTTTTTTTTAATAAAAATATTCTTCAGTTGAGTTTGGATGAAAAAAGGAGGGGGAATTTATTTTTTTTTATTTTTTTTCATAGGGTCAGATTAGCTCCCAAAAAGGAGCTGAAAGAAAATCTCATTGATTTTAATGAGTTGGATAAGGCCCAGGTTGAATAATTTTTTTTTTTGTAATTTTTTTATTAGTCATAAAAATGATGGGAAGGGCAGTAGTGTGCGTATCCATAATATTTACTGTTTTTTTTTCCCCTCTAGTTCTGCTTTTAAATTAAAATATGCAGTGGTAAGCTAAATTTTAATAGAATTTAAATTAATCTGCAGGATAGCGCTGAAAATCTGTTACCAGTCTATATCAAAAAGATATGCTGAAAGTTTTCCTGTTAAAGCTCTAAGCATCTTGATTGGAGACTGGGTTAAAAAAAAATCCTTTTCCTATTTTTCCGCTATATAGTCTTCTTGAAGTTCTTCCAAATTAGATTTTAAATGCCAATTAGGAGGTTGAATATACTAAAATAAAAGCAAATACAACCAAAATGGCCTCACCTTATGGCTAGTTAGGCTTTTTCTCTCAAAAGCAGAACCTTTGCTCTGAGCATGGCTTTGAGAAAGATATTCAGCTTAATGAACACATTAATTAGAACCATAACTATTTATAAGATAATTAGAAACGAAGCACGGTAAACTGGGCTTTTCCTGCAATTAATGGAGGATTAATTACTGGAGGTAATGAAGTGGATTTTTAAATGCATTAAGGTGAAGTACAGAGATGTGCAAGGCTTTGTGATAGTTGCATAATTATTCCAGGCTGTTTGAGCATAGCTGATATGAGATCGCTAATAAGCATCATTGCATCATTATGTATGCACTTAAAAAGACTTACCACCAAAATGACTGCCTAATTATTTCTAATTGGCAGGAGTCTGTGTAGTCATTGAGCTGTTTGTAGCCATTTTAAGGTTCATTTAACTATCCTTGGGGCCATGTGATAGATGGAAGAAAGCTTCAACTACACGCTGGCCTTGGCTGGCGCCGTTAATCAATTTTGGTGGGCTTCAGTTTGAAATGCATTTGCTCACGCAGAGGTCAAAACCTGAAGTAGTCCAAGCAAAGTTTTGCTTTTTGAAGCCACTTGACTGTATTCATTAGCAATTAGTAAAATAATTGTGTCTGTCACTATATTTGGATTTCCATATGACTTGGTATTCTTTCATCACTGTCCCTTCTTATAGCATATTAGCTTCACTGGAAACCAAATATTCTTCCAACAGACCCTTTTAGCAACTTCAGTGTAGTGGCATATGTTCCCATATACTACCTTTCTTCATTCATTTGTTAGCTTAAACAGTGCAGTACATTTCAACACAATCTTCTAATTTGCTCCCGATTGATTGCTGAGTGAAAGTTTCTACCCAAGGACAACATTTTAGGGCTTTTAAGGATATCTCCAAGGAATTAGTCATTAAGCATTAAGAGAGGAAGCGAGCAGTACTCGAATCGAATTCTGACGTTCACCAGAGGTGGGTAGTTAGGGGCATCTATCTCCGAGATGTTGACAGCTCGGTGTACTCAAGGACGTCTTTGGCAGCAGAAAGCAATGCAGCATCTACGCTTGTTTAAAACGCGCTCTTAGCAATGCCAGCGCACCGTTCTGTCAATAACTGCATTACATTACTTGCAAATATCATTTTCCAATGACTTCTTTGATATGTTATAATTAGGATATAGCTATTTTATCTGACGATATGAGATTTAATGTGACATCCCATTAGGTAAGCGTCTGTGAAAGTTTTCAATGAGCGCGTTGTCCTGTTAAATGTAATCGTAACCATCTGTGGGATGTTGTCAACGTACATAAGCCATTCATATAGCTTAAGAAAACAGTGGTGAGCAAATTGTAGGCTAATAAAATAGAGGTCAACGTTACCATTTTTTTGTAACAAAAAATGTGGTGCGAGTAATATAATGTTAAAATGTAAGCTGCAAAAAGAATTGTTCCGATTATGGTTAAAATGTAAGATTGATTGAAAATAGTGTTTCATTTTTAAAATGAAAAAATGTCACTTATTAAAGTGATAGTCCAAATTTAAAGCAAATGAATTGTGATAGCATAAACTAAAATATAAACTGAGAGCTGTGGAATTGTTTAATTTTAAATAGTTTCAGTTTTGCTGTTCACGTAAGGGGAGTCTTTGAGGAGTGCTCATCTTTGTAAACAAATATTGCAGACAGAAAGAAGTTGCACAAAATGCAGCTGGTCTTCGTTATCGATGCTCCGTGGCATCGACTTTCCGGAGCGCCGTGGAGCGCCGCAGCTCCCTGGCTCGTCGGCACCGTCGCCGGGAGGTGCGAGGCCGAGTGGGCTGGCAGGTCTGAGCTGCCCTGGGCTTCCTGCTCAGGTGCAGGGACAATTCTGGGGTTAGGCAAGATTGTAACTACTCATGAATGTGGCTTTCTGTGGTTTTTCTCAGTGCGGTTTAGCAGAGCCATGGGAATTGCACGGAGTAGCTGTCGTGTGAGGTACAAAACCATTAACACAGAATTTTACACGTTTATGTAACTGTCTAATTGGATCAGCTGGTTCTTGTTGAATGTGGGGGTCTGAGGGACCCTGTAGCCAAACTTGTCTCTTCCCATATTCCGTGTCCTCCTCCAGGAGGTGGAAGGTCCTCTCTGCTATCCTGGCTTTGCTTTAGAAGGCCACCTGAAAATCCATGGAATGTCGTAGGGCCCTCGGTGTGCCAAGCTGTGGGCTGCAGTGGCCCTGTCCAGGCAGAGCTTCCCGTCCTCCCGCATTTCCCTGTCTGTCCCGCTGGGATTTGCAGGTGTCACCGCACTGCATCAGCGTCGCGCTGTGTCTGCNTGGCTTTGCCTCAGGAGGCCACCTGCAAATCCATGGAATGCTGTAGGGCTCTCGACGCGCCTGGAAGCCGTGGGCTGCAGTGGCCCTGTCCAGACAGAGCTTCCCGTCCTCCCGCGCTTCCCTGTCTGTCCCGCTGGGATTTGCAGGTGTCACCGCACTGCATGGGCATCGCGCTGTGTCTGCAGGTTGCTCAGCGCTATGACACTTCAATAAAAAGTAAATAATATCATGCCATATGAAAGAGCAAAAATAGTGTTTTGTTGTTCTCTATAAGAAAACTCCTTCTCTTCTTATTGGTATGTATGTGGCTGTCTCCATTTTTGCACCTAAGTAAATACAACTGGGGTAGCAAGTTGTCCATCTTCTGTGAACTTTTTAACGTACTGCATATTAACAGTTTAAATAAAGATGTCTTATTCTACAACAAAGCTACAATGTGCAATTAAGTGCATGTGTATTATGGCAACAGATGTATACAAACCAAGAAAACGCATTGGGAACAAATTATGGTCTAGCATTCCAAAAACTCTTAGAGCATATGTTAAAATAGTGTGCATTAAGGAGGAAAGAGCAATATTTAATAAATAACTTGATTTAATGCGAGGTCTAGCTGTTCTCTTTCTGATGAGGGCTCCCAAAATGCGTTTTAGAGCTTTGGTTCTCCTACAACACTCCAGAAGAGAAAAATTTAAATGTTTAAAGTGAAAGGCTAAACAGAAGTAGTAACTAAAAATACCAAATTTTCTCACAAGCAGCAAAATATTCAAGACCCTTCCACAAGTCAAGCAGATGAAGGAAGGAAATGCATCGTCCTTCCTCCCCTGTCTGCGTAGTGGCACTAGGGGCTGCAGCGGGGGGTCCTGCGTCCATCACGGCGCAGCTTCCCGGGCCTTGCTTGGCCTTGACACCCCTAACCTGGGCTGTCCTGGTGAGGGTGGACTGGCTGCTCCCAGCAAACTCCCTTTGGAGATTTGATTAGTGATATTAAATACTCTAGGCTGGGTCTGTAAAGCCTGCTCTCTTCTGGCAATCAGGGAAGGCACTTTTTGCTTTTAGGTCCTTTATTTCCTCCTCCTGCTGCTGCTGCTTCATCCTTTTCCAGAAGAAGTGATTTTTAAAATGCTTCATAAACCTACTGTGGTTAAGAAAAAAAAGAAATATATATATATACACACACACAGGTGCAATACTTGATTTCTTTTAAATTATTTTATGAAATTTAAACCTGAAACATGATTATAACAGCAAATTTAAAGAAATTTTCTGGGTCTTTGCTTCGATGGTGAGTCTGGAGGACCTCGTTAGCTGCCAGGCCGAGGCAGGCACAGGGTGTTTCGCCACAGTGTTAGTTCTTGGGTGTCATTTGCAGCCTCAGCCCATCAGAGTCAAGCTGGTCAGAACAGTTCCAGGCTTTGCCCAAGTGTTTGCTATTAAGGTGAAGCATGTGCTTTAATCCTGCTTTTAAGTGGATTTGGGGGTCATTTAAGTGGTGATGGAAGTCAGGGCTGTGTTGAAGACCCAGCAGCACTGGGATGTTCTTGGTTTTGGGCCTGCGGTGGTTCTGCTTGCTGCTTTGAACGCCCCTTGCGACAGGTTTGGGGCTCCAACGCTTTGGCCATGGGCGATTTTGCTCTTCGAGAGCTATTGGGGTCTCCGATGGGAGTTTGATTTCAAGCATTGATTTAGATGGTTTTATCCAGCTTTCTAGTATCTCTTTGTGGAAATGATTATATTAATATTGTCTTTTAAAGCCCAGAGCATGACTGGGGCCTCAATCTTGGATGCTGTACAAGCACATGAAAAATAAATTAGTGGTGGTGCCAGAGGTGGGCAGATGTGCAGCCCTCACCTGTGCCCGGTCACCAGGGCAGTGGAGAATTCCACCTTGAAGTCCCTCATTTATATTCCTTAATTTCTTAACATAATATTTGGAGGTGTTGTCAAATTTACAACAAACAATTACCTGGAAAGTGGTTCCATCTGGAAAATGAGTTTCAGCCTTTTTCGTGCTGCGTGCGGGATCCAGATCTTCCTGTGATAGCCAGCGCAGAGGCACTTCTGCGTGTATGATGTAAAAATGAATAATTTGGTGTACTTGCTGAGAGCCCGAGAGGTAATCTGTGCCCTTGTTTTCTAAAATGCATTCCAGCTGTATCAGGAATAGAATAACCATATGTGTAAATTAAATACAAAACTTGATGAAAATGCTCACTAAAGGAGTGTGTGGCTTCAATCGCTCATGTAGAGCTCAAGCTTTCCCAGTAATTTCTTTAGAGGAACGTAAAGAGATGTAAAATTTCTTTCCTGCGGGGTTAGAAGCTCTCTCTAAGCATGTTTTTGCTGTCCCCTGTGCAGGGAAGCACAAGGAGTCCCTTGGGCTCCAGCTCCGCTTTTGCCGTGGTCGAGGCCGCGTCGCTGTCGAGCCCCTGTGTTGTAAACCCCTTGGAGAAGGAGGAGTTAGACGTTCTCAGCTGTTTTGAGCTTTTTCATTAACAGAAATGTCTGGAATACTTATTCCTAACGTTGGCTCAATATGGATATTTCTATATGATATATGTCACAGCAGCCTCTTTCAGGAGAGAGTATATCTAACTATCGCATGCTTTCCTATAGATGTGTGTGTATTTGTACACTAAGACTTGTAGGATTTTTTGAATGAGAGAGGAGTGGGGCTTGGGAGGGGGCAGTCTCTTTTTAGCAGCCAGGACAATGTACTAAATCTTGCTTCTTTATTGTTTTATTACCCAAACATTGTTAAATTTAACTTCTATCTTCTTCCTTTCAATCAAAAGACAGCTGCATGAGTATATGTTTAAGAAGTCCAACTTTGAAGCAGTCTCTAAGGAAAGAAAGGTGTGTTATTTGCCTGACAATTTCACTTAATGTAAAGACCTTCTAAGAAAACCATTTTTTTTCCTCTTCCTCCCTCTCTCTCTCTCTCTAATTTGAGGTGGGACCTTAGGAACCCGTTTGGTGCGCTGTAAGAGCACACCACCCAGAGCAAATAATTTATCTCCATGCTTGAACAGCTAGTGCTTAATCCATGATTTGTATTCCTGATTTTCAGATAATATTTAGTGAAGTCTGTTTTCTGATTTTAGCTTTCTAGGAAGGCCTTTGTTCAAGTGCTCCTAGAAATGGTAGCATCGTAGCCGGCTTTCTCGTGCGATCACTCCTTGCATAGCCAAGGATTTCAGTCCAAATTCTGCAGGAAATAAGTGTCTGTGTGAAGGACATCTCATGAAAAGGCTCAACTTAGATTCTGTGTGTTTCTGGAGTCAGTTGTTCTTCCTCCAGGTGTCTGTCTCCCATAGATTCCCAACGCCTTCGCGATGACGTTGCTGGCACGTACTGAACCGCAGGTAGGTTGTCACTGCTGCCTCTGGATTGAGGCTCTTCAATTACCGTAAACCACGGCTTTACGGGGCAGCCAGGGCTTGTAGCAATGGGTTATTTTGATCCTCTTCAGGAGTCCGACTAGAGCAGGAGGTTGGGGTCTGCAGGTCTGTCACAGACACTTGAGAATGAAGCAAGCTAGAAGTAGGGGTTTTTCTATCTCTTCTTCTGTCCTGATCTCTTTACATCCTATTCAGGACATAAACTGTTCACGTTTTCTGCAACTAAAAATGTGTCGTTTTATGGTTTACTGGAAGTTTGAGTATTGTTTCCTTAAATGTTCGATTAGATAATTAAAGTGATTTATAGGTGAAGAATTGTTCCATGCAGAGCTGAGCTGATGCCGCAATCCGGTGAACACCTTTTGTAGCTCTGCAGGTGATGATCTTGCTTCTCTGCTGCTTATGTTTCATCCTGCATTTCTGCAGCATTGGGGATGATGCTGTTACTGTCTTTAATCCCCTTCTGGTTTGCCGTGTTTCGATGGCCTAAACTGCTGGCTTGAAACACCTTCTTCTTCCTCCAGCACCAGTCTCATTTCAGGTTTGAAAACTGTCTGTTTCTGCCTATTGTCCTTTTCACTCATGTTATATTTAACAATAAATAAACCCTATAACTATACATGTTACGATTACTATATTATCTGTACTTAATTCTCAAATGCATTAATTTTAAAACTGCAAGCTAAGAGTGACTTGGAACATTTTATGGCAGTCGCCTTATTTGATTTTTTTTATTATTATTTATTTAAGAAAAGGACAGTATTTATTACTCTCTTCCACCCTTGGAACAGTTGCAGTTGGCACTTGAAATTATTTTACATTCTCCAAAAATCTCATCCCGTGATTATTTTTGTGTTGTTTTCTCCTAGCCGGTGAAGTTGAGTTAAACGAGCAGCGTCATGCTCGGGAGGAGGAGGTGTCCCTGCTGCAGTTAGGTGTTTGCCCTGTATCTGCATTACTGACACGGCTATCTCTACCCAACTGGGCTCGATGCAATGCACTTGGGTCATTGCTTTTTTTTCTTTTTTTCCCCCTATACTTTTGATTTACTGCTAAAATATCAGAAGCAGGATTTCGTTGTGTTTTATTGTTTGTGGTTATTGAGTTACTAGTAAGTAAGTAAGAGTTGTTAGCAGCCAGGAGAAGCTAAGAAGGAAACAAGCAAAGAGCTTGGGAGCTCCGAGCCCTTCGCGCGGGTCGTGGCTTCTGGTTGCCGTTCGAGTCGCTTTTTTTCCCCCCGAACTTACCTTCACCAAAACAATATGTGTTTTGTTGCGTTTGAGCTGTTTTGTGTTTGAGTCCTCAATTCCTCTTTCTATTTTTAAAAAGTCAATTTTGGTGCCTGTTTTCAAATTGTGGTGTTTTCTTGCAAAGAATAGATTGTACCTCTATGACAGAGCTCAGCGCTTTAGTGCAGTGTAATTGGGGAAATACTAAACGACACTGACCTCATTTCCTTTAGAACAATGAAAATTAATAGTTTCACGTTTTATTAGGCTGATATTCCAGATGTAGTGTACATTTAATTAAGTGTAGTTTCCTTTTGGTTATGGTATGCGTATCTGCTTTTTGTCGCAAATTCTTTCTAGTTTTACAGTTTTCCACATGTTTTCTTTCACCATTTATGATTTTTTCAAAGCAGAGCTATAAGGATTTAAATCACTTTAGCATGCAGCAAAACAGTTCCCATTCAAACAATAAACGCCATTTTAAAAAGCCTTTAGATCTTCTGTCACTTCATAAATATAAATGTATAAAAACATTATGCAGTTGTAGTGCCCACCTGCTAATTAAATGCAGATTTCCTCAAACTTGTTTTAAAATCTGCTTATTTGTTTCAACTCTGTCTCTGTTCAGAATACATATGGCCCTTGTGAAACTAATTATGCTTACGGAGCAGCTGTTAAATTTAGTGCAACTAATTTTATCCAATATTTTACATTTTAATTGATTACCTGTGAAGAAATTAGCAAATTAACACTTATTGCACAGTAACTGAATGGGCTTTTATGGAGACTTTCAATTTTTACAAGTGGACTAAGTGTTGATGGAATAAAGACATTTCTTAGGATTTTAGATAGGAAAGTTATTGGCGAACCTTGATTATCTGGTGTGAGAATTTAGGGATCCGAGTGATGCCAAGCATCTGTGTGTTCTGTAACTTAGACATGAAAAGCAGATTGGAAAGTAATAGCTTTTCACAGAATTTCGGTAACATATGGGCTTATCTGGATCTAAGGGCTCTTTGAAGAGCTTTGAACTTGACTAAATGACTTAACCTTTGGCTCGGTGGGTGGGTGGGTGCTGGGGGAAGGGGTGCGCGTGCGACCGGCCGCTCCGGCTCCGCTCCGGCTTCTCCTCTGCTGCTTCCATAATTTGAGCGCTTTGGGACTTGCTTGACTACTAATAATGGGCATTTTTTTTCTTTTTCTTCATTGCTAAAATAGAAAACCGTTATTCTCTACTGGATCTTCAGACTTTTATACTTGTTTTCCTGAAGGCTTCTTGGCTCAGATGACTTGTTATAATTCCAAAAAGTTATATTTTTATTTACTGCTCTGTACATAAATATATAAATACATTAATAGTACTTCACAGTAAAATACAGGTGAATTCCGTTTAGCTACCCATAGAAATGTCGTGCAACTTCTTATACGCTAAATTTGCTACTCTAATTTTCACTGTAGGAAATTTTTGATTTCTAACTCTCAACTCCCAGCCTCAATTTGCAGTACATTTAAGGCAATACGATGCCATTTTTCTTGCTGGTCTCTATCTTAATTTTTTAATTATCTGTGGTCATCGTGTAGTAGCGAAAGGTCGGTGGCCTCGCGCCCGTGCTTCTCAGATGTGATCTAAATGCTGAGCTCTCATCATTCAAATTCTGCAGCCGATGCAGAAAAGGGGATGTTGGAAAATGAATGTTACATTTTTCCTCAAAAGGAAGACAGACAGAAGAAAGAGCATAAAAATGAGCTAGATGGTCATACACATTGCAGTCAAAGACCTGAAGCTGAAAGCGTTCCAGACTTGCTTTTAAATATTAAAGCTTGATTTTTGCCTTGGCATCTCCAGTTTGATACGTCTTAGAGTTGTCACTTACTGTTTCCCAGTGGTTTCAGACCGGGTGAAATGGGGAATTGTGGCTTCTTCCCTGGATGCTTCTGTTGTCACCTGGCTGAACCTTGCATGTGGCGTTGCCCAATTATGCCTGAATTATATTAACAGGCAGATTTAATTAGCCTGACATAGAGGAGAGCTTGGAGCCTCCCTCAAGATCCGAGGAAAATTAGGTGGGTTTTGGATACCAAGGGGCTTGGAGCGGGTGGGTGTAAGGGGGAATTGAAGTGGCAGTTTGTGCCAGGAGTGCTACCAGTAAAATAAAGACCCAGCACGAGTGTGGGTTTTGCCTGTACACACACAGTGTGCATCTCATATCTGAGGTTTGTGGGAGGGTAGAGTGTAACCAGCACGTGTTAAAATATAACCCCTGCCCATGTGGGTGCCCTTTGCTCTGGAACCAGAGTGCTGGGCTGCACCCGGGGGTTCCTCCCGGGTGGTTCTTGGTACCTCTTTGTAGTCTCTTGTTGCCTTCCAGTACCTCTTTGTGGCCTGCTGGTGTAAGGCATTGGGTACCTTTCTCTTGTTACTATGGATCTAATCTCTTCAGCTTCACGTATTTAATGATTCCGAACTCTGATGACTGGATAAACTTGTACACTTTTTTTTTTTTTTCTATTTAATGTGTTTGGCTTTTTTCTTTTAACCTCTTTGGAGATTACCTCTTACTCCGTTTTTTGAATGGCAAAGTGAGTCGCTTCATCCATTGTTCAGGCCCTCCCTAAGCTTTTTAAGACTGGGGAAAAACAAACCTTAATTCATATATTTGTTTTCAGCTGAATGCAGGGAAAACCAGTTTGTTGGCAAAAATCATTGCCCTTTTTTAAGTGTTTTATAGTTCCCACTTGCCCCTCTGAGACTTCTTCCACAAAGTCCCCCTGTTCTTCAGGACTTGTCATGTTTTCATGACCTGGAGAGGCAGGTCATGCATCTGGGCAAGCAGCAGTGCAGGCTTCGCTATTATTTCAGGTGACGGTGGCTTTTGAGTTGCTCCTTGCTCATCATCGTTCGCTGTGGCGCTTCTCTGGGAGCAGGAGCTCCCTGCAACCGGGAGCAAGAGCCTGGGCCCCTGCTGCCCCAGCCCTGCAGCTCCTGCAAGGTTTGTGCTGCTGCAGCCTTCATTCCAGTCCAGTTTCAGAAGTATTGCTGACAGAAGTCATTTTAATCGTGAGATGCAACTGTTTGAGATTTAGGTTGCAAATAGTTTTATTCTTCCATCTTTTGTCTATTGTCTTTGAGCAATGAGTCTCTGCTTTATTTCCACAAAGTGTGGTAGAATTATATAATGCAAATCAACTTTTAAATCTCTTTGCTAAACTGTTCTGTTAAGCAAATAACCTTAAGAATGTTATGCTTGAGAGGTTCTGTATGACTGTCCTTTCCCCACAGGCTAACGAATTAGAGTTTCAGCTTAAATTCATTAACAACACTATATTTTGTGGTTGCCCAGGTTGGCTTGGCTTCTCTTCTGTTAGGTGACTGACTTGTGAAGGAGAAGTGTTAATACAAGGTAAACATTTCCAAAATAATCCTGGCTGTGTGGCACTGGAGCACAAGGATCTGTCCCAAGTGCAGGAATTAGCTGGTGGGTGCAGGTTTCTCTTGTGCTCTGGACGCTAACGGCCGGGGGTGTTAGCTATTCCCTTCTCATTTCCTCAGTTTTTCCCCATTCTCTTGGTTCCTGTCCCTCCTTCCCTAATTCCGAGACTGAGGTTAGTACATCTCTCTGGATTTCCAGAGCGGTGCTAATTGCTATGTGCAGTATAGATACTCTTTGTAATCAGTATAAATAAATAACTAAATCACGGTTTTATTTATAAACCTTGAAGGGTGAGCAGTGCTTATTAATTGCTCTATGTTAATGAGTTTTATTGAGTGCAAAAGAGCAAACATGAGAACAGGGACAACCTCTGTAAGGAAAATATTTATCAGTGTGTTTCTTGTTAGGAATACGCAGTTGTTAATCTGAGAGAGCACATTTATTTTGTGTTTTTAAATGTCCTTCTGTGCTTAAATTATACCGGCAGTTCATTTTGCTTAGACGTGAACAAGTAGAAATGGAGCACTTGGGCACGCACCTGGCGTGAATGGAATTTTTGGTTCCTTGCAGTTGTGAAATGTAGCTCAGAAAGCCGAAATTTGGATGGGGGCTGTGAAGGTCCCGGCTTTGCAGGCACGGGCGGCGCTGCCTTCCCGGGTGTCCCTTTCCCGGCAGGCTCCGCACAGCCCTGCCTGCGCCCAGCAACCCGCCGCTGTGGACGGAGCGGCTCCTCGGGGCTGCGGTGACGCCATAAAATCCATTTTGAGACAGAAAATGTTCCGTAGTTACTAATATACCCCGCGCTTAAGTGGTAATGTGATCCGTGCCCGAGAAAGGACATATTGGGTTGCAGGAGGTGCCATCTGCTGAAGGAAACGTAAGACGGGGGTTGTGACCCCCGGGCACGCTGCAGGGAATAGGGATGTTAACCCCGGAGCGCTGGACAAACTCCAGATTCAACAGCAACATTCTTCCCAAATTGAATTTATAGCTTCATGTGGGTGTGCTATTCTGTGCTGCTTATTCTGTTGCTGGGCTTTATTAAACAGTTACTGCCTCTTACCTTGCGTGATCTGTTGTATGTGAGCTTGCGTTTAAAGGCTTTTGGGGGCTTGCAGTCCAAGATGTCTTAAATATATATTTTTTATATTATTTAAAAGCATACACACTCTAAAATACTCTCAGTACTTAGGGAAACTTTTTGCTGAGATACCTTCAGGCCTTTTATGAAGATGTGCAATGGAACAGGAACAAATGCAAGCCTGAATGGCTGTTTTCATAAATATGCGTTGTCTGTAGTTACTTTTTAAATGCTTGTTGCCAAATCTTTAATGATGGTACACATTAATAATAAATTTAAAAAAATCTGAGAGAAATACAGGGTTCATGAAAGGGTTTTTTTGGCTATGAACGTGAGCCGTCATATTGTAATACTGCTTGATGTTTTTTCACTCAAGTGTACGAGTAGCAGCGCCTATTTATTGCAGAGCAGTGGAGACCCTCCTGGAGAACGGCAGGTCCTGTGGCCACGGGGGAGCTTGCGGGTGCGCGTTTCCAGCCCGAATCCCTTGGGAAGGGCTGATGGAAGCACCAGTGCCACAAGCCAAAGCCGTGGGTTTGGCCGTGTCACTGTTATCATCCTGATTTTGCTGGCATGAGGTCACTTTTATTGGTAACTCATTAATGATTTGACAAGTTTAATTGACTTGATTTAAAGAATTCATGTTCAGGAAAGAATTCCTGTCCTTCTCCAGTGGCTCTGATGACTGCTCCCTTCACACCTGTTGTATGAGGACTGCATAGGGCAGTGTAATTCATTCTGCAGCCTTCCTCCTGAGGCAGCACACTTTGAATCCAGCCATAATTCTTTTTATTTTACTTTGTTATTATTGTTTTTCAATGAACAGGTAGTTTTTTGTTTAAAAGTATTAATTTGAAAAACCAATTTTCTAAATAGTTGGACTATATAACAAATCTAAATACAATGACAGTGGAAAATGTATGATTGCTAAATCTGAATACTATGGATTTTGTGTAGATCACGATCAAGACCTCGTCAGCGATCGTATAGTCGAAGTAGTGAAAGATCCGGGCCTAGGAGAACTCATAGCGGGTCTCGTGAAAGAGAACGGCGGAAAGGCAGAGAGAAAGAAAAAGTGAGAGAGAAAGAGAAAGGCAAAGGAAAAGAGAAGGAGATATATGGCGCAAAGCTTGGGTAAGTGAAACAACAAATAATGCAACTATAATGCTATCAGGGAATGACTTAGTGTTCTTCAACTTTTTTTTGGTAATTAATGACTTTATAGTACCTGCTACTTTGTCTAAATTTAATGGAATTATTTCAGTTTTTTGAATCATGTGATTCTTTGTGTTTTTAAATCCTGAAATCTGTCATTTTAGTAAAGTAAATGATGGTTTAATTTACCATTCATTTTATTTTTTCCCTTGCTTTGCAAATAATCTAAATGACTTTTCTTCAATTGATTAATATAAATCATTTTCTAATGCATAACAACTACATTTTAAGGAAAACGTGAGGCCTATTGGGAGGTAAGATGACAATTCCTGTGAAGGGATTGTTTTTCACTATGTTCGTTTGTTTATTTTTTTCTTCCACTTTGTAAGTTGGCAGAAGTTTCTGTTGGGCTTCATTTGTTAGTGTAGTTATACTAGAAGTACTGGTTATGAGTGATTTATGGGCTGCCTTTCCAAATGTAGCCTAATTTTTACTTCAAACTTCTTGGACTAATTTTTAGTTCTGCATATTTCAGATCAGACAACCTGTGTAATTACCTCTGGTTTTATGTATCTTGAATTCCTGCAACCTTTCCTGTGTTGTTCAGCCTCTCTGCATTCATGTGAATGGATTCCAAAGAGAAAAGACACTGATGTATTGAATACTCTTCCTGAATTGCCCAGTGGTTGATTCCCTTCGAAACGTTTAATGGCTCTATGTGGAGCAGCATCCTGCACCCACGTCCTTGGAGGTTTCTCACGGTTACTTGGTTATGGGCTGCGTCTTGGTTCCCAAGATGATGATACTTGCTTGTCTGGGGTTCTAGTCCTGATTACATAGATCTGCAGGTTGAGTAGTTTAAATATATTTTCCTGTTTGCAGTGCATTCCTTAAGCTGCTTGGAGCTTCTCGGGTAGGGTCTTGCATTCAGGTTAAAAGACTTCTCCCTTTCCACTAGACCCTGTGGAGTTATCTGCCTGTTCTCCTTGCTGATGTTCACGCTGGATGCTGCTGAGAGCTTGATGAAAACGGAGCCTCTGAGATGTTTGCAGTGTGTCCAAGTCATAAACGAGACGCTGCCTACTTGTTTAGCTTGCCTATATGTTGGTATTTCTGGAAGAGTTGAGGAGAAGTGCGAATGGGCTGCCAGAATTATTATTATTATTATTTTAATTGAAGTAGATTTTAGACCTCTGAAGAGGGAAGGAATCCAAGCACATAATGCTCGAGGTGGGTAAGCTTTTCTGGACCTTGCGTAGAAGCACATCTTAAATCATGCTGGGATATATTGTGGTGTTTTATTAGCATATTGTCTGCCTTTGTCCTTTTATAATAAAGATCAATATTGGATCACTGTAGGAGGATCTTGCAAGTGCCCCGAGTTTTTTGGAAGCAAGCAATTTATTTACCTTTCTATTTTGAAGTTACAGAATTGCTTATGCTAAATCTGAAAACAAAATGCCCTCTTTGGGTCCCTTCCAAGGTAATTAGGACAGAGAGTACGAGCGATAATAGCCACATTCGATGAGCTCAGTGCCTTTTCCCCGGAGCCGGGTCCTGCTGGGCAGCCTTTGCCACCGGGGCTCCTCCTTGGAGCGTTATTAGTCTGCAAAATGAAATACGCCAGAACGAGCTTGATATAATCTGCGCTTCATAAACTTTTCTGAGGGGCCACGTTTTCCAGCCTAATCAAAGAGTGATCAGAGTATATCTGTGCGGAGAATATGGATCCGAGAAGCTTTTTCCTTTTGCAGTGATTTGTCATTCCGCGGATTTAGACTGTCTCAGCACCGCGGTGCTCTTTGCTAAAGGCTTTGGGAAGCGCCGCATCTCAGTGCCCAGCGAGGACAGGGCTCTCTGCTGCACTTGCTATCTGATGCGGAGCTTCTCGGTAGTTCAATATTGCATTAATATTAACTACACAATTAATGGTCTGCTGCATGTTGCGTTCTGCACTCAAGTAAGAGGGAAGTAGTAACTCCCTGTTTTCCTTGCTGAACGTCCGTGCGTGTAGGAGCAAGGAGAGTTAGTGTCTTTGCCTGATGTAGCAGGGGTAAGGAATGGGTAAGGTTGGATGTTGTGTAGCCATGTGTTTTACGGGATTCCCTCAAACCTGCTAAGTTCCCAGTTTCCTTTGTAGCTCCCCCGTTTCTAGGTACGTGCCGTGCTGGTGCGGGGCTGAGTTGGGCCGGATCGCACCACACCGACTGCCTCGAGTTCGAGGTCCGTCTTTCTGGCCTTGGCCATCCCTAGAGGGCAGGAAAATAAACCTTCTGGAGTATATATACATTTGGAATATATTTATTGAAAGCTGCTTTAAAGTGAGAACGAAGATCTCCCTGAAGCCGAATCGTCAGAAGACGGACCCTGCGTTATCTCTGCCAGCTGACTTGGTGCTTCCAGCTGCCCGGAAAGGAAGGGATTGGGACCGAAGCCCCTTCCTTCCTTCCTTCCTTCCTTGGCACAAGTGTGTTGCTCGATGGCTCCAGCTCTTCATACAGTGACTGAGCTGGCGATATTGGGAGAGTTGGAGCCTCGGTTCCGTCTCTGAAAAGTCAGCACTTACTGCAAGATACTTAGGTCTTCGTTAGTGTCTACCGAAGGGGCAGCAGGAGGAGGAGTTGGTTGGATGAAGGTGCCCTCCATATCTCCTGCTGGGGAGAGGGTAACTCCTGGCCACCGTGAGCCGAGTGCCTGGGAAGCACCGACACTTCTGGTTCCCNGATACTTAGATCTTCGTTAGTGCCTACCGAAGGGGCAGCAGGAGGAGGAGGTGGTTGGATGAAGGTGCCCTCCGGAACTCCCGCTGGGGGAGAGGGTAACTCCTGGCCACCGTGAGCCGAGTGCCTGGGAAGCACCGACACTTCTGGTTCCCTGCTCTCCGTAAGGAACTGGATATCACTTGCAAGCCCGGAGGTACCAAAACCATCTGTGTTTCGTCAGAGCTCGGCAGAAGAGCCGTGTTCCTGGAAACCCACAAACCTGGGTGAATAACTGTTTTAGGGAACGTGTGGTGAGAAGCAGGAACCAAACCTCAAGAGCACTAACTGGGTTTGGAATATTTTCCGACTGTGCTCCATAGGCCACCTGATATAAATGCAGGTGTGCTCCATAGGCCACCTGATATAAATGCAGGTATTTCCACTGCCACTCCCCCAGATCTTCTTGTTTGTTCCAGTCTTTAAAGTGAGACCAAAGAAATCAAAGTGAAATAGTGAATGAGGCCCCTAAGCTTCAGTTAGTCTTCACTATTTGAGTCTTTACGTGTAGCATATGTATTAATTCCAATTTTTCAGTCTAAAAATGTACAGTCCAACATGGATTAGCCCAAAAAAGCAACTTAGCCAGTTACTAAATCAGTTAAACCAGATATTTTTGTCTTAGTTTTAAGTTTTCTTTTTCTTTTTTTTTTCCTCCCTTGTTTATGATTTCTGCTCCGAGAAGGAAACTTGAACTTCTTCTCAAAGATGACAGTGGTTCTGCATAGAACTGTTGAAGCAATTGGAGATCTTGGGGAAGCAGGAAGGATCCCATTTAACTTTGCTCTTGGGCGCAGGAAGCCTTTGGGGTGGTTCTGGCCGCCGTTGCTGCGTGTTCTGTTACCTTCTCCACGAGGTGAAATCTCAGAATGGGTTTTTGTGCTGCCAACACAGTGGTTGTCTGGTGTAAGTAGTTATGTATTTGGGACTTGACTGAAGTGGAGGGGCCAAATGCAGCTTTTCCTCTCGTAAAGAGTAAATGTTTATTTCTTACGGCTTGTGCCAGCTGCCGTGTTAACTTGCTTCCCTGTGCTTGGGCTGGAATGCTTCTAGGTGTACAAGGAAAGGCTGCTGGTGTTTTCAGATCAGAGCAATTTTAAGTCCTCTAAAAACAGATACTTTCTTCACGGTAAAAATGCTGGAAGAGATTTCAGGTGAAAAACCTCCTTCCCTGGTCACGTCGGCTCGGCCTCCCTGGCCTCCTTCCCGCTGGGAAGATTCCTTGGGGCTGAGCACTGAACTTCTTGAAGGCTGGACGAGCGTCAGCTATTTCGTGGAGACAGGCTGGGCTACAGTCAGAGCAAAACAGCTGAGCTCTTTTGTTCTTGCAATCTGAAATGTTTTAAGGGATATACTATTTGTTCAGCCATTACGAGAGATATTGTGGTAACAGCTGCTTTGAATTTACGTTGGGAAGCTCATTTGCAGCATCTGACAATACTTGGTGCAGGGAGAAAAGTCTGAATGTTACGAGTGGCCTATCAAGCTCTGGAGTAGTTCTGTACTCACTTTAAAGGTAGGCAGTGCACATCCAGCAAGCCTTCCAGCAGAATTCCATAAATATTCATAAACAAAAAGATGATCCATCTTGCAGATTATCAGGTTTATTTCATTTTTAGTGAAAAATCTTTGCGTGGCAGAGCCGATGACAGCAGATAGCGAGCAATGGGCTTCGCTCTTTATCCAAACACCGTAGCACTACTTGCTTTCCGCCCACGTTACAGGGGAGCTGAACGAACTCGCTGCTTTTGCTGCTTCTCTCACTTTTGTCTCCTAATCTCATAGTTTGTCGCAGAGGTTGGTGGAACGCTGTTCGCTCTTTACTTTATTTTGTATTTCTGTGGCAAAGCATGAGAGAAGGAGTTTTGCTGCCTGGAAGGATCTAAACAAATAGGAATCAATCGGTGGTGGTGGCTTTTTCTGCAGAGCAGTTGCCAGCATTTCCACAGTGAACGGCGCTCGCTTGGCCTCGCTGCCTTGTCTCTTTATCCTGCCCCAAAGGCCAAGCCTCACATCAAACCTGCCCGGTGCCGCGGCGTGGCCCCGGCCGAGGAGCGCTGCCGCCGGCGTCACCGCGCGCGGGAAGCGTCCCCGGAGCCTGCGGGAATCCGACCCGGAACCGAGGAAGCGAGGAGCAGTCCGTACTGGGATGCACTATCGCTTTCTGTCAGCTCTGCACAACGTTATAATGTGTAGCAGACATCTGGTGTCTAGTTCTTACCAATAAGTTCTAGTCTAGTGATTTTCTTTTATTAAATTTTTGGGTTCTGAAAAAAAAAGGAGAACTTCAGATTTCCCACCACCACCCAGTGGTTTATCAGCTCCTATATTTTGCTGCCCAATTTCCTATTTTTCTTCTGGCAGTTGCATTATTTTCCCCCCTGCAAAGCAAATGTTATGTGACAGTGTACCCTCCAGGCAAAAAAAACCCCAAATCTTGTTGGCTGTTTGGCAAATCTGAGCTGCATGAAGTTCCAGAGATGAACTCTGCTTTAAACTTTGCTTAAAAACAATCCTGGGAAACTGTTTTTTATTAGAGAAGCCTTTCTTGTAGCAATAACTTCTGTCCCAGAAAAACTGGGTAAGACAATGAGAGCTGATTATCGTTCAAGCTCTCATTCACTGCTCTGTTTAGACAAGGTAAATTATAGATGAGCAAAATAGCCTAATCCCATAACATCACGAAGCAGCACCTGAGCTCTGCAGGAAGGTTCCTGCTGGAAGAGGTTCAAGCTTCAGTTCTTTCAGATACTTTTTGGTGGCATTTCCAAGTAGATTTTGGCCCGTGTACCATTTCCCTCTCGAAATGAAGCAATTTCAGCATGCGTTCTCTGACATTATTTTGCATATATGTAAGTTGTTTTATCTGGGCTTCTCTTGGATCGGCCTAAAGCCAGATTTCAGCTAATTCCAGAACGTCATTTTCATTTTGTGCACTTCTGGGACAGCTTCTTGTTGCCGTATTGGAGCCTCCTGGCACCTGCCGTACACATTTTTTTCCTCCTTTCTTCCTCTCCTTATGACTTGTTTTAAGAAATGTCGAAGTTCACTGGAGCAACAGCAATTTTGTCCTCAAAAAGAACCAGAGCCCCCTCGCGATGATGGCTTCTGCGTGGTTCCCGTGGGCTCCAGCTCCGGACCTGCCCTCCCAGGTTTCTGTTGCTTTTGGATCTTTCCTGTTTGGAGTCTTTGTCGTGTGGGGTCTGAATTACTAAAACAGAACCAGCTCCGGGGTGCCCAAGCCTGCGACACCAGGGACTGGTTAAAAATGCCTTGGGGGCTGCTTAGGTGGCTTAAAAACATTCCCTGGGTGCTGATTTCGCATGAGTATTCGGGCTTCACCTTAGTCTTATACAATGTGTTTGGGGGGGTTTAATACTTTAATTGTACTTTGGGTGCTAATTTGACACGACTATCCGGGCTTCACCTTAGTCTTATTCACACTGTGTTTTGGGGGGTTTAATACTTTAATTGTACTTTAATTGTATACCTTTAAGTCCCTATTCCGAATGCGTGTCCTTGCTAAGGTGATGTGAAATACTGTCTCTGATATTTCTAAAAGTCCCAGGTATTTCTAGACTAGGCTCTTTCCAGTCTCATAGCGTCGTGGTCCGATTGCACTATCAGCATTTGACTAGTTGTGGAAAGCTCTCTTGGTTGTTCTGAAAGCAGATTTATTCTTGCTCACGAGCTTTCAAAGTATGTTTTTAATGTATTTTTTTTTAATCTCGACTCTTTTCTTAAAGATTAGTGTGAACAGAAGACAAGCTGCGTGCTGGTAATCTTCAGGTGTGGATGTTCTCAAGAATTAAGTCTTTCCTGGTAGCGATTTCCTTAAGCAGAGAAGCAGCTGCAGCGCTTTTGTACCGCGGCTGCTTATCGAGCAGCCACACTGGGCTCCTCGATGCTTTCCTGCTCCGTTTGGTTCCAAACGTGTATGGGTGCTGCAGCCAGCCCCTGTGGACATGCTTGTGAATGTGGCTGTTTAAATCCTGGCGCTTTGGAGTGGGAAAGCTCTGGAGTTGGGTGGGACGGGATTTTACTAAGGGTTGTTCAGCGTTCAACGGGGACAGAGGTGCGAGACTTGCCGTTCTCAATCACCTTCCCTAGTTCTGGGTTCTCCCCAGCTTCCCTAGGAGCAGGACCGTGGGTTACTCTGAACCGTTTTTGCCAGGATTTAACGGAGTGAATGAGAAGTCGCTTGGAGGAAGAGGCGCAGTGCTGGACTGGAAGCAGGCGGCCGTGTCATTCCCGACGCTTGGCAAGGTTGGCCGTGCTCCTCGTGGGAGCGAGTCTGTACCTCCCGAAACACTTTGGCAGGGGTCACGGAGCTGAAAAGCCTGTCTTAAAAGACGCATTTTTTTCCCTTTTAACCCTGTATTTCAATTCTTCAAATTTCCCAGGCTCCTTCCACGTAGGGACCCCTTTCTGGCAGCACTCAGCGCTCGCCCCGTTTTCCTCCCCATGCCCAGGCCTGGCAGGTGCCCGCCACCTCCCGCGGGTGCTGAATGCTACTAGGGACACAAGGGCTTCCTCGGGCTTCGCCAGGCGCCTTTGGAGCTCCTAGTGCTCCCTCCTCGTGGTGCTGTCGCTGATGCTAATCTCTGCCATTTGCATACGGGTTCCGGAGCTGCGCGGCCCCAGAACCGCTTGAAAGTGTCTGCGCGGATCAAAGGGCCGCGTGAGAGCTGTTGTCTGACACCAAGCTGCGTGCTGTTGTTTTCATTAAACATTTATCACACTTCCAACGTGACAGCAGGCAACTTTGTGCCGGGGTAACACGTTTTCATGCAAAATTTATTGAAAAAGACGAGACGTTGTAAAGAGATCTTGTTGCCTTTCACCAGTGGCGAAGGGTGAGTGTTTGATTGGGAAGAAAGGGACCTTTAGCACGTGGTGGTGTTTGTTGAAGTGGAGAGCTGCGAGGCGCTGCTCGCTTTCGGTAAGCAAATAAACACGTCTCAAATTGTGGCTTATTTTGAGAATTTTTACCCTGTCAGTTCACATGAACTTTTTCTCATTTTTCTTAAGCTGCTTTTAACAATGGACCATTGTATCTCTAGAACAATAACCATGGTTGGTATTTTTAAAACAAATGTTAACATGCTATTAGCAAATGTTAATAGTAGGGGCTGCTCCACACAGTTTTTTTTTTTGTCTCTGTGTGTGCCATCAGGCGGTCTTGAACGTAAGACTCTTTGCCATCAAAATTAGGAATTAGAAGGGCAGCTTTTAAGTTGTAAAGCACAAAATTTTGGCAAAATCTGAAAGGGAAGATAGTGGCTTAGTCCGAAGTAGCATTTTGTTGATGAAATATTGCTCGTACTAAGGAATACTTCCTTCTTGCGGTGATTTTTTTGTTTGTTTCAAAGCACTTCTGTTGTAAACCATTCTTTCAGATTGCAAGCAGAGGGTTTGTCCCCTCCTTTAAAAAGCAGGATATCCCAGGGGCTGAAGGCTGCGCTTATTCAGGGAAGTGACCACGATTAATGGAAAGTGACTATTAAGAAATAAATAGGCAAAGACAGAGGAAAGTGCAACAGTTCTGTTTCACTTAGCGTTTTCTTACTCAGAGTGCTATGTAATGTGTTTTTAATAGAATGTTGGAATCTGTTTTTCAAGTTCTCTGTTTTCACTTGCATTGAGAAGAAAAATGTCTCTTTGCAAGCCATGGATGGTGCCTGGTGGTAACTCCTCTATTTTTGCAAGCAGAAACATGTTTCTGCCATTTCATTGGAGTGTTTTGTTCTCTCGGACTACTTTTAATGGATGTTGAAGGCCAGCTGAGATCAAAAGGATGATGCTGGCGCAGTTTTTCATTTCATTGCTAATAGCAAGGTGATAAACATATACCCTTTCTATTTCCTGTTATTCGGTATTAAAACTACCTCCATTTATTTCTTTAAATTCTGAAATTAGGAAAAACTTCTGGAGACTGGTAATTATTTTCTGCCCCTTAAAGTATAAGGAAATAGGGTATTTTTATTAGAAAATAGTTAGTAAATAGTAACAATGCAGGAGGAATCTGCAACTACTTTGATTTTAGTAGTGAATAAAGTGCCCTGCCAGGTCGAAAAACAAGCAGGAATCTTTTCTGTGTGTAGAGAGGATTGCATGAAAATAATGTAAAGGGGCTGTGAAACCTCCCCAGCCCAGGGGCCGCAGCGGGCGCCGCAGGGAGCGATTCCTCGGCGCGACGCGAGCGCGAGGAGCAGTTGAGCTGCTCGTTGTTCCCATTGCCTCTCCCTTTCCATACTGTCTGCAACAGGAGATGGCTCCCGAAACCAGTAAAATGTTCGTGTTTATCTGATCCAATTATGCACGTGCTGGTTCCAAAATATAATCCCTGTACTTGTTGGCCTAAGGTACTTGTGAGTTGAGGCATGTCTATTCACTTACAAATGGGATTTTGTCACACTGAGACTGATTTTGTCACTCTAAGACCTTCTCTTTAAGGTCTTTCTATGACAAGATGCATTCATCAAGTAACAGAAATGGGCAAATGCAGATGGATGCTCAGGGTGCTCCAGTGGCTACTTAATTTGCTCTCTCTCATTCACAACTTTTAAGCATGTGGATGGTCTGTAGGACTAGACTGAAGAGCTACGTGTTGTGCGAGTACGTTTTTCCTTTTGAAGTCTTACTGGCAAAATTGGCCCACTTAAAGTTTTGACTTTTTTAATAAGAAAGAAGAATTGCTTCTGGGCTGAAGCTGTGCATGCCGTGCTTCAGCCTTGACCATGGTGGTGCTGAGTTATATGCACCCAAAAGTAGGTGCTTGTAATGAGAATTGCTTGTAGGGGAATGAATAGTGTCACTAGTAAAACACCCTGTTGAAAAGTAGTGCATATTGCGGCCATCTCCCATATTAAACCCAGTAATTTGTAGAAACTTCTTTAAAATCTGTTTAAAACTAGAGTGTGTGTTTTGAAAGCTGGGAGTAAATTATTTCAGTACTGTGTTGGAAAATAATTTAAGTGCCTCTATGAGAGTTTTCTTTGTTCTTCTGTCAGAGGGAGAAGAAAAAAAAATCTTTCCTTAATCCCAGTGTTTTTATTTTCAATGTCTGGACTAAATTATTTGGACTTTTAAACAGCCACAGTCCCTCTGCTGAGGGGTTGTCATAAGAAAGCTTCAAGATGCTCGACAGTGCCTGGTAGTCACAGTAATTTACTGCTGCCGCTGCTTGAAGAATGGCAGAGAGAGACCCTAAAAATTCAGGACTAGTTGGTTCCCATTATGTGCCCAGGGGGATCTGTGCCAGCTCCATTGCTTTGGTTCCCTGCAGAGGAGCTTTCGAGGATCCTGGGATGGGCCCTTGAGGCAGGAGAGCCCTTTTCCAGGAATGAAAAGGAAACAAGACTCTCCTCCTTTAGCTACTCATACCAGGAGCATGGCTTGTCCCCAGAGGCCGGGAAGTCGGTTCTCTCCTGCTTCCCCCGTGGGTGCTGGGAGCGAGGAGATGTCCATGATATNTTCTCTCCTGCTTTCCCCATCGGAGCTGGGAGCGAGGAGATGTCCATGATATTCCTCCTTCCCGGCAGCTGGGGGAGCTTTGCTGCCCGCGCGGCGGGAGCAGCCCGGGGTGTCCTGGGCGGAAGGATCCCCTGGTTCTAGGGGTGAGTTTTGTAGTCTGGGCATTGGTGGAAGGAAGTGCCGAGAGCCTCCCTGCTAGGGAAGCCTGGGAGAACTCCAGCATGATCCAACATCGAAATCCAGCCGGCCAGCCTGCCGGGACTGTTTTGTTAGAAAACACCTATTTCTGTTGATGCTGGAAATGTCCAAAACGTAGACGTGAAATACAGGTTATGGTAGCCGAAACTTCTGCAGTTGATTCTTCTAGGTTATTCTGAACTCTGAACTTCTGACTGCAGCACTCCGCACGCGGCTGTCTTGGAAAGCTGTGCTCGCCTGGAGGTATTTTCATGTCAGCCTCCTTTCCCTCCGCGGGTGCTGGCTTTAACCGATGAAGTTCAGCGAGATGGGGTTTAGGGTCGTCTCGACTTGGTTGTCTGAAATTCAACCATATATAAAGTACTTGTTTGACAGCCAGTATAGCTGCAGTAGGTAAGTTTGTCCTGTGTTCACTTACACTGTTATTTCATAATTTATTTACAAGTTTTCTGATAACCTAAGTGTCTTTTTTTTTTTTTTCTATATTTGTGCCATGTTCTTCATTCACTTCTGTTCAAATTCATTTTTGAGTTTTATTTGGCTTCCAGTTTTGAAACGCTAACAACTTTCCTTTGTCTTCTCTCGATTAATTTAAGTTACAAAGTCATTCCTTCGGAGAAGTAAATGGAGTTTAGGGATTATGACAATGGGGAAGTTTCTGGAAAAGAATGTTTCAATTTAAATGAAAAATTTGTGAAACAACTCCAAAGTGTTTTCCCAGTATAATTAAATTAAGAAATACGCACCCATACAGAACAATGAAGAAAATGACATGCAGACACTGCTTTTGTGCAGCAGTCTTAGCATATATACCTCTATACAAATAAAAAGTTGATTTACTTTTTCCGCAGTCCTTATGGTTCTGACTTTCTATTTTGAAAGCTGGATCCTCATGGAGAGGAGCGGAGAGCCGAGCGATGCTCGACTTCTTCTGTTGGTAGCGGAGGATTTTTACCCACCTGCAAGGTGATGGTTGGGCATCAACACTCGTGTGCGTACAGATTTGGTAATCTTACACTCCAGGAAGTCTTATTTTTGGTGGAGGATTGAGTGGTTTTGATTACTTCCTATCCAGATGCTCACGAGATTCATTGGAGTACCCGGGACATAGGGTGCTGGTGGTACCCACAAAGTTGTAAGGGCGCTGGAAGGATCATTTGGGTGCCTTTGCTGGCAAAAAAGGTGCAGGGTTGAAAAGGAGGCAGCTGAAAGGCCAAGGGAGGAGGACTTCCTTCTGCAGGAAGGCAGCCAGAGGCTCAGGGGGAGCAGGAGGAGTTTCCTCATGAAAGGAAGAATCTCACTCACCTTCAGCCCAGATATAGGCTACAAATTTGTTGCTGTTGTTGTTTTAGCTGCATTGGCCTTGCTTTGTTTGCTAGAAATCCCTTTTTAAGTCTAGAAAGGATGGCACTTGCTTTCCTAAGCTGTGGACACCAACTGTACTGAAGACTTCAGAGAACCCCTTGGGTCTGGATGTGAATAGCTCCTACCCAGAGAGATGCTCTCTCACTTGCACTCATTCTTTGAATAATCTTGAGCCAGATAGTAAGCTTTTTATGTTAAATTACTTTGGAAATGCTGGAAAAAGATTGCCAACGAATAAAATTTGTTGTGTAATACTGGAAATGTAGGGTCCCATTCTTCCTCCTCCTCTTAGTATTTTCATATTAAAAATACGTAAATGTAGTAGAAAACCCCCATGTTTCTATAGTGGTTTGGATGCCTGTATTGCCAGCCGAAAGGACAGCATCACTTTTGGGCTCCCTAACAGCTGCCAGCACTCAGGAAGGAATAAGGATGAAGTGAGGGGTTCAGTGTCCCAGTTCTGCAGCTCCAACTCAGGTGGTGGCGCTTGCTGAAGTAGCTTCCCTGCTAAATTCATGCACCATGGTGAGGAAATTAAATTTTTTCCATGTTTACCGGANCCATTCTTCTTCCTCCTTTCAGTATTTTCATATTAAAAATATGTAAATGTAGTGAAAATTAACATGTATATCTATAGTGGTTTGGATGCCTGTATTGCCAGCCGAAAGGACAGCATCACTTTTGGGCTCCCTAACAGCTGCCAGCACTCAGGAAGGAATAAGGATGAAGTGAGGGGTTCAGTGTCCCAGTTCTGCAGCTCCAACTCAGGTGGTGGCGCTTGCTGAAGTAGCTTCCCTGCTAAATTCATGCACCATGGTGAGGAAATTAAATTTTTTCCATGTTTACCGGAGTAGATTTTGGAATCCGCATGACAGCAGTATCTTCAAAGCTGCACATTATTTTAAGCAGTTTAAAAATTTCGAAACTACAGTCCTCAGAACCAGCACTCGCTGTGAATGTCCTTGCACAACTCTCTACAGTTTAGTGTTATCTTGTCTTCTAATTGAGCAGTTCCCTGCGCACGGCGCGTGGAGGAGGCGCTGGTCCACCAGGCACCTTGCGCTCGAGCGCAGCTGCCCGTCGCTTCAACGGGCTCCCTTAATCTGGCTGCGAGGGAGCCAAGCAGAGTGCCGCGGAGCTGTGCAAATCCCGTTAGTGGGAGCTGTAATCTCTTTACCGGGTTTAAGGAGTTCGAGGAGCCCTCAGCCGCCCTGCAGATACTGAACTGCGGAGATAGAGTAATCGCCGCGCGGCCCCGGCCTCCGCGAGCACCCGGGCGGCCCCAGCGAGCAAACAAAAACAACTCGAGTCTTCCCCGAGTCGCTCCATTGTGAAGTCAAGTTTAACATTAAAATATTAAACTGCTCCCGTCTCATCCAGGTTTCGTGTATAGGGAATGTGTTTTTCTGCGGCTGAATTTACCTAGTGTGGACACTAAAATATCTGTCCCAAGCCATTCCTTGAAGAGGGAAAGACCTAAAAAATCAAGTAGTTCCAATCAGTTGCAATTAATGCCATAAGCATAAAACTTCCAGGAGTTAGGAGAAGGAGAAGCATCTTTGTTCAATGAGGCAGTATTTCTAATACCAACCTAGTCTTGGACCTTTCTCTTGGTATTTGGAGCTCCACAAAGATAGTGAAGAAATCTAAACCTCTGTGTGAGAAGAAAGGGGTAACATTAATAACACTTTTTTGTGGCGGGGGAAGTTACTTAATGCATTTGTCAAAAGAAAACAATTATGCAATTAAAGATCACTTTATAAAAAGGCGGAAGGAAAACCTGCACGTGCTTTTGACATGCACCTGCATGCATATCTGTTACTGATGTGCAGAAAGCTGAAGAGAGGGTGAATTGGCTTTCCGGACTCGTTCCGTCCTTGGCACTGGGCTGTGCGGGGCCGAGCGGTCGCGCACGGGAGCTGCAGTCGCTTCCCTTCCCTATAGTGTCGAGGTGATGTGTATCTGCATGGACCTTCGGTGCTGCAGGAGCTGCAGTTGCTCAGTAAAACAGGCAAAGCTGACAATAGCTCCAAAAGAGGTAAATCTGTAAATACATTTTTAAATGAATGCTGTAATTCTGTAGGATTTACTTTGCTTCAAGGCAGAGCTTGTGGCCTTATTAACCATAAAGCGTGTGGTACTAAAGAGTCCTTGAGGTCAGAGATTTATGTTTTGGCCAGGTGAAATGTAGTTTATTCTTTTGCTTAATGCTGACCTAGGCTGCTGCGTAATTGGTTCTTCCAACCTGCCACCACGGCCAGAGGACTCCAGCTCTTGGGTGCTGTAGCTGTTCTCCTCATTGGTAGGAGAGAGCCTCCAAAAGCCGTTCCTTGAAGAGGGAATGATCTACAAAATCAAGGAGTTCCCATCACTTGCAATTAATGCCATAAGCATCAAACTTCCCAGCTTTCTGCTTGCATCGACTGCAGCTGGTGTCCCCAGGGCCCTGCCCTGGATGTCCCTTCTGCCAGGGCCCAGGGTGGCCCAGGGCTGGTGGGCTGAACTGGGAGGGCTCAGCTGGGCGCAGCTAGAAGGGAGCCAGCGGAGCCTGGGTTTCTGCTTCCCCCTGCTTCCACACCGCAGGTTGCGGTATTCCTGGGAAGCCTGCGCATCCCGGGACTTGTCTTGACTTCAGCACTTATTGGTGCATTATTTACAGTGTTCAGATGCGTAAAGGAAAGACCTGCAAACGCTGTGAGCGACTTCCTGGGCAGAAAGGGAAAGACCCCCAGGACGTGGGCTAGCCGCACCGGGGATTCTCCTGGGTTCCCCCTTGCTCCTAATCTGCTTCCAACTGTTGAAGTTCTTGTAAGCCAAAGCCCATTAAATGGTGAATTATGTTGGGAATGACTTTTTTTTTTTTTTCCCTTTTCTTATTTATTTATTTTTTTCTTCCTTCTGGATCGAAATCCAAAAAGCCAAGTCAGCCTCGTCTCAAAGTGGATTAAGGAATTGATCAGGAAGGTCTGACTCTGCTGCTCAGATCAGAATCTTTTCAGGCTGCTTAATGGAATCATGTTCCATCAGAGAGGGAGAAGGGTGGGTTTTCTTTTTTTTTTTTTTTTTTTTTTTTTTTTTNTTTGTCGATTCTTGTCAGGTTGGCATTATTGTGCTTTGAAAAACATTAAAGAAATAAAATGTATTTATATGACAGAATGTTGTTAATAGGTTGGTGAATGCTTCTTACATGGCATGATCAACCTCTGAGGAGGAGTGCGAGGGCTCCCTAAGTTCCCTAGATCTGCCTTCTCACCTGCCCCTTTCCTTTACTAATTCTCTTGTGAGCATAAAAATCGTTCTTTTCCGACCATATTAAATGTTGTTTAATAATTTTGCCGCAATCTCTTTATGAGGTCTTAGATGCTACTGCAGCATTAGCTTCTATTTCAATTAATTTATGGCAGCCCCTCTCTCAGTCAGGATGTTCTGTGAACATGAAGTGAAAGCATGAGTTTGTGCGTAGTAGAAGACGCTGAGTTGTATTAAAAAGGTCAGAAAGTGTTTTGTATAGAGGAGAATAAAATATTAAAATCTGCCAAATGCATTAATAAAGTGATCTGTTTTCAAAAACAAAACTAACACTAAGCCCCAAAGCTTGCTAAAAGCTGTTTTCATAAATTTTATAGGTTTTAAAATAGATCTCTCCTACTAAGAAATAGCTTCACTGATATTAGACAGCAACGTCTAAAAAGTACAGATTAAATCCTGCTTTGTAATTGAAAAAAATCACAGAAGCAGAGCGTTGGGTGTTCTGTGTTCCAGCACGGTGAGAACTTGCAAACAGTTTTCTCTTCCCATCAGCTCTTCTCCATCGTCCTGCTCTTCCCATTACGTACGAGTTCGGACTGACGTGTTTTGGGTCTCACCGCTGCCCTGGCGCTCTTAGCTTCTCCTTGCAGTGCCCAGGGAGGCTTTTGCCTCCCTTTGGTGGTGGCCGTGGTGTGGAGATGCTGTCACCCATGTCTGTCCCCTGCCCTTGGGCCTCCGCAGGCGTTTTCTGCTCTAATCCATTTGCTGCTTTCCTTTTTAAGCCTTCAAGCTATAAAAACTTGGGGAACTGCTGTTAAATCAGAAGTCTGGAAGCAAAGTCAAATACCAGCTTCTCTTTAAATGAAGCCCTTGATGGGTGAGGTCAAACATGATGTGTGCAGTTTTTGGTGGTAACAACCTGAAAGGTGCTGGCCTCTGCTCTGCTGCAATTTAGGCACCAGTCCATAGGTATTATCAGAAGTTGAAGGTACTGCTCTCTAGCAGAGAAAACAGTAAAGCTGTGAGTGTTTCCCTTCTTTTAAGCGGGTAGCACATAGGAAACACCGTGGGTGACCTGTGGTGCGGTGGCAGCCAAAGCGAGCAGCACTGGCATTTGCCACAGTAACTTTTCTGGCAAGGTCTGCTGGCCCTTCTCAGGCTCCCACGCTCTGAAACCCTTACTTATACCATGCTGTAGATTAATTGTTTTACCTGCCACTCCTTTCTAATTTGTCTCAGCCTCCTCTGCCTCATCCCTTTCAGTATAACTCCTTCTAATAGTGACTTTATATACTTGTAGTTTCTGAAAATTGCACCTGGTACTGTCTTAATAACTTATTCTGAAAAATGTAATCGCTTATTTATAGGTTGTCCCTCCTGCCCCCCTCATGAGGGGGTCTGACGAAGATTGCTTAGAGTATTTGACAAATAAATTTAACATAAAATTATCACTCATGCGATACTAAAATTTAAAATTTCAAGAGTTAAAACCAACTAATACATTTACCCAGGCTGCTGGGATGGAGCCTGTGCTGGGGGGATTTGCAGACTTTTTTAGGTGATCAAGTTATTCAATCCACAGTGGACACCAACTGCTGCTAATGATGTCTGTGTAAGGAAGGGTGTAGGTGAACTTTAACGCCTCGCTAATATGATTTAAAGGCTGCGTCTGAGCTGCTGGCGGTGCAGGATTCGTTGCTGGTGTTTGAAGTTCTGTTGGGCCAGCATTGCACAACTGAAAAACATCAGAAAAGGTCAAAAGTGAAAATGCAAAGNTGCTGGGATGGAGCCTGTGCTGGGGGGATTTGCAGACTTTTTTAGGTGATCAAGTTCTTCAATCCACAGTGGACACCAACTGCTGCTAATGATGTCTGTGTAAGGAAGGGTGTAGGTGAACTTTAACGCCTCGCTAATATGATTTAAAGGCTGCGTCTGAGCTGCTGGCGGTGCAGGATTCGTTGCTGGTGTTTGAAGTTCTGTTGGGCCAGCATTGCACAACTGAAAAACATCAGAAAAGGTCAAAAGTGAAAATGCAAAGTGAAATTTTATCAAGCGGTCGGGCTGCCCGTGCGTCGCAGCTGGGGAGGCGGCTGGTGGGACGGCTGCGCCGGCCACTCGCGGCCTGGGATTTAAGAAGTAGTAACAGATACGGCCAGATACTTCCAAAGAGTTTTAAAATCTCTAGTGCCTTTTACAACATCACTTAAAGAAGCTGTAAAACTTGGCAGGGGAAGAGAAATGCCAGAGGCCGTCAATAGGCTGCTCTGTCGTGGTGGGGAAGCCGCATCCCTCGTTTCTGCTCAGCCCGGTAACCAGAACGGCTCCATCATGGCCCTCACTCGGACCGTTGTCTTTAGGAAAAAACAGCTGTCAAAATCTCAAACCGTTGAAACCACAAATATAAGTAATAGTAATAGTTTGCTCTTAGTGCAAAGATAATAATCTGGAACTCACATATAGACATAAAAGTGGGAAAAATGGAAGAGTAGAAGAGGCTCTTCAAAGAGGAAATAAAACCTGGAGAAGCAACCAAGAGGTTGCGCTGGAGGCTACTTCATCTTCAATATTTAGTATTACACAAAAGAGGTTGCTTAATCACTGCCCTTTAAAAATATTCTTGCTCCATAATTTTCAAGATGCTCTCAAAGTCTCTCGTAAACACTCTGAAAATTCTGCTCCGAGTGTGACTGTGCAGCGCCTGATGGGTTCAAGTGACTGTCAGCTTGGTAAGCAAAGCCGGCTCCTGGGGGAAACTCCCTGTGCTTTCCAGGGCATGTTAAATAGTCACATATGGATAATGCGTACGGAGATACTTCTGCAGTCAGGATGGGGGGAGACATTTTGTGAACATATGACTGAATTTGAGCATGGCAGTTTCCACACATGATACTGGAGATATTTATTGCTGCTAGAGAAATGTGTTGGTTTTACATGCAGCATCATGCTTTCTTTTTCCCAGTCTGCCTTTAATCTGGTACTGTGTTTATGTAATGCAATAGAAATGTTGCTAACATGATTATGCTTTTACATCTTATTAGCTCAAATACTGGGTACAATAAAGTGGAAACTGTTTAAATGTTATGTTTAAGTGCTCGAGATAAGAGTTCTTGTAAATGAAATGTGATTACATTTCTGCAGTAGATCTTTTCTGTCTTTTAGGACTTTGTTTAGCTGTTTAATTCTGTTGGGATTGCTGTTTGTAAGTTTAGGTTTGGGGATTGGTGGGTTGTTTTTGTGTGTTTTTATCTCCCTATAAAATAATCAGTGTTAAACAGAAGTTAGTAGTGAGCACCAATCTGCTGCAAACTCAGTGATTTTTTGTCTGTAAGAGAAGATCATCGCTCAGTAGTTTTCTTTGCGATAACCAGTTTGAATGAAGCCTAATTCCCTAACATCACCTTGAGTTTCCAGCTGGGTAACCCTGGCGTTCTGAAGCGTTTTGCATTTACCTAATGCTCTGGGCTATTTTCACTTAGCGTGTATGGCAAACTGTGACTATCTTAAACCTGTAGATGATATGAATAACAATTGTTTGCTGATCTTCCCTGTATCTCCCTGGGTAACCTGCAGTCTGCAAGGGCTGAGTAAGTGGCAGATAGCTTTTGTCATCCCTTATCCGAGCTGTACACTTGTAAGGAAGAGCAGGGATAATCGCCTAAATCTAATTAGGGGTTAAAAGAGGCCATGACTGTGATGTGGCAGGGAGACACCTTACTGTATCAATCCTGTTTGCATTAGAAAAATAAGGTTGTCATATTGATTATTCAAATGAGCTCGTATTGGCCATGGCTCAATGGCTGGTACCGCAGCTGAAGCACTCGAAGGTCCCAGCTTTTCAGAGAAGACCTATGCTTGCAGCATATATTATGTGGTGTCTTGTTTGCTCATTTAGGGGGTTTAAAACTAAGACTGAGAGTTTTATCATGAGAATTAAGGGTTTAAGTGACCATCCGAAAATGAAATTGAGCTCGCACGAGTGATATTTGTGATTGCTGAAAGCTATTAAATGAAGGCCAATAAATTTGCTTTAGATCTCTTATGGAAAAATCAGTAGTGGAGTGAACAGATCTTGCGGTGCTCTGTTTGGATACTAATTGATGTTTAGTTCAAAGTCAAATGAAGCTAAAATGAGCAAAGCAATTGACTATCCCTTGAACGTGGAACTGGTCTGAATGCAACTCCCTTGGCTATGAATTTGAGGTCTAGATTTTGAAATTAAATGATCTACCTGGGATCTACCTACCCCGAGGGCTGCAGCGGGGAAGGACTCGTTCTGTGGCCAAAGATGAATCGTTTCTGCCACTTCATCTTCCTTTTGTTGTTGCTTCAGGATCTGGCAGATGCTTTGATGCTGCTGCCCTAGCTGCAGTCACCTGCGTCACCTCTTGGTGCAGCTTAATACCGATAGGCACTTACTGCACGTCATAACCCTCTTATGGTAAAGATCTTACGATAAAGATATCAAAATACTCATATAAGACATTGCATTGCTAGGATATTATGAGGGCCTTTGGAGCAGTGATGATACCTTCTCTTCTGGAGAAGAGAAGGCTGAGAGGGGACCTGATCTGTGTCTATAAGTGCCTCAAGGGAGGCAGTGAGGAAGATGGGGCTGGCCTCTTTTCACTGGTGGTCACTGACAGAACCAGAGGAAATGGCCACAAATTGAAGCATAAAAAATTCCACGGGAACTTAAGGAAGAACCTCTTGACGGTGAGGGTGACAGAGCACTGGAACAGGCTGCCCAGAGAGGTTGTGGAGTCTCCTTCTCTGGAGATCTTCAAGACCCGCTTGGATGCAGCCCTGTGCCACGTGCTCTAGGTGGCCCTGCGTGTGCAGGGGGGTTGGACTAGATGACCTCGAGAGGTCCCTTCCAACCTTAGGCATTCTATGATTCTATGATTCTATACTGAGTTTTCTGTAAGAAAAGCAGGAATTCCTAGAACTTAGGAAACTTCTGCACAGGTGGTTTCTGGAAGAGGGCTTTTGTGGGGATGCTTTCCCAAATCACGTGCCATGACTTGCCCTGCGGAAGGATTTCCCCAAAACAGGAGGATGGGTGCTCTAGTTACAGGGTTATAATTCTCGGTGTGGGTTGTGAGGCAGCGATGTCTCGCGTCGCCGCCCTAAACCGTCTGCCTTGCTCCACCTGAAGGTTTAATGCAGAGCAGCCCCGCGCTCGGGTAACGTCACGTCGTCCCCGCCGCCCGCCTGGGCGCCCCGCACCTACGTGACGTGATGTCTGGCCAGGGCGCTCGGGGGGATCCCAGCTGGTCTCCTCTGCCCAACATTGCAACCAAGGTGACCTGAGGCGGCTATAGGTGAAAACGTCTGTAGATAAAAGGGGTTCACGTTAGGGACATCAGGCACCATCTCGGACGTGGTTTCTTATCTTTCCTGGTGGGAGGAGGTTGCTGATAATCTGAGGTGGCTTCACCAGGGCCCTCTCTTCATGATCCCGCCTGGCTGCTGTTCCTCAGACAGGTCTGCAGCTCTTAAGAGTTCAGAGATCTGACTTGATCCTTCATGTTTGAAACATTTTTGGTCAGTAGTAGTTGCTCGCCCTGATCCCTGACACTGCCTGGTCTGTGAATTGTGGCTGTCGAGGGATAAAACAGTTTGTTCAGGTCTTGTTTTCACCAATTCTCAAAATATTTTCAGGTCGAAGAAGCGCAGGTTTGAATCGCTGAGCTCCAGGTTGGTTAAGGTCCAAGTTTCCATGGTGACTGCCATGTTTACGGCACTCAGCTTTTCCTGCAGTCTCTTGGCTGTATCACGGAAAATAACCTTTGAGGGAAAGCTTGGCTGTAGCCGTGCTTTATGTTTTTGTCTTTTCTCCTAATTTTGGTCCACTCGGTGGCAAATCAGTAGTGTGAGCTACTCATTATTTTAATGTCATTGAAGGAATGCCAAAGCACACAATAATGCCCGGCGCGCGCCGCAGCTGGCCGCGCCGGCTTGCCGAGCACGTCCGTGCCAGTGCTGCGGCCCTGTCCACCGGAGACCTTCTGTTTGAAGTTCTGGGAATGAGAAATGCCAAATTAAATAGACGATGTTACAGTCTTTTATATTCGCTAAAGGTTAGGAGCGTGTTAGTGAGACTTGAGCGTTTTGGAGAGCAAAATAAACCGAGTCGCCGTGCTATGGCAGCAGAGAGGCTGAGCACCGGAGGGAAGACTTGTTGAAGTGCCTCATGCCCCAAGAGGCTCCGCTGCGCCTCAAACAGCGTGAGGGGTTTAGGCAACAGAATGCCATAGGCTTCTCTCAGGTGCAAAATTTGCTGTAAAAACGCAAGTTATGATTTCCTGGAACACGTGGAACAAAGACACTCTCTTTGCTTAACCTGCCATGAAGTTTTCAATATCATATTTTAGGCAGCAGCAGTGTTGCCAACACAGAGACAACAGCGTCTTCAATACTGCTATACGTGGAAGGTTGTTCAGAGAAACAGGTGTTTAATAAGCAAATAACTAAAAGCATAATTTTAGCATTAATATAGTCAGTTCAAAAAGAGTAGTTATTGTTCATTTAGTGTATTTGAACAGACAATAGCTGCAGTGTCGCAGCGATGCTGAGTCTTGCAGCTCTGCCGTTAAGGAGCCTGTCCAGGTTTGTTCACGTTGGTGTGACGGGAGAGGCTTCCCATTCCTGGGAGCCTCTGGAGATCTCCCACTTTACTGGCTCCCTGGCATTGGACCAGGCTCATGAAGAGCTGGTGGGAAAAACCATGATTTGTTTGAAGGAGGTTGGACTGCAAGAGTTGTCCTGAGTTGTCCAGGGCTGTCCAAGAGTTGTCTACCTCACGTGGTACAAGCTGCATTGGCTGAAGCAGTCCGGGGAGATCAACACTAAGTACTTGGATGCCCAAGTAGTGCTACTTATCCAGGACATGGAATTAAGGAGTGAGTCCTTAACAAAAATGAGTACGTTCTGCTGATGCATGAATATGGGCATAGAGCTCTTCCTTTTGTTATGTATTTTTATTTATAGGAACGTCTCTGTATTTAGACCCTCTGAAGAAACTTCAGAAGTACAAAGAACAAAACGGAAGCTGCTGAGCCCGCTGGTGACTCGCAGTGTTTAGCTTTTCCTTTAAAGAAACGTTTCTTATAAAGAAACATTTGCATCGGGGGTGTTAGAAGATGTACTCTGATTTGTAGTCGTGGATTATAGAGAGGATCAAAACACTTCTCCATAAGGTATGCAAATAACGTAAGAAGTTGGCTCACAAGATGGGCCCCTGAATTTCAGGACAATGATTTATGATTAAAAACGTAATGTAGCCTCAATTGGATGTGGTTAGTGCTCCTTGGCGTTGAGCACGAGGAACAGAGCTGGTGCTGGACGAGTGTGATTCAGTGAAGAGATTCAAAGTAGATATCGGCTTTGTGCGAACGGAGATCTGCAGGGATCTAAAAAAGAGGACGGGGGAGATTAGGTGGTCTGTTTCTGAATTTCATATGGAAGATTTAAATCATCACTTTTATAATCCTTAGCGTCTTCAATAGTGTTTGTATCTGTCAATTGTAACATGCAGACAGTATCAGACTATATGGATTTTGGGCAAATGCATCAAACTATTTACAGAGATTAGGGAAAAGTTTTTCTGCCAACAAACAAGTTTTAAATACTTAACGTGGGATCTTTTTCTATCATGTTTTCTCCATTTGGGAAGACCCTGTGATGTGGAGTTTTCAAAAAGAGTTTGCAAGTAATTGATACAGACGTATTTCATGTTAGCTTATTTGATTTGAATATTACCCTTAGTAGCTGACTTATCTATTAAATATTTAATGAGGAATTAGGTGTTTCCCCAAGTACACTTTTCATTTTAAATTTACAATGAAATTAACCTAAGGCCAATCCCTGCGATACTGGGATGTGTCGGTGATAGACACAAGTATTTCCCAAACACTAACATAGAATTTCAAGGTGATGAATGTGCAGGACAGAGGGAGGGCTCCTTGTGTGCTCTGTGTGGGGGGACTGCTCCTTTCTTTCCCTTTTTTTTGGCTCTCTTTTTTTTTTTTTTTCTCTTTTTTTTTTATCAACAGACCAAGGGCCTGAAGGAACAGAGGAAGTGAATGGACACCAATGTATCCAAATATCTCATTTTGCCTAAAAGCAAGTGCCGGCAGATAAATGCCCATAAAGGGATTTCTTTCTTAAGCCCCATGGATTTTTTTTTTTTGCAACTTTTTGTGCGAGTTAGAAATGAAAACCATTCATCTAGTGCCCCAAAGAAGGGCCTGATTGAATGGAATAACAGTGTAATGTACCATTGAAGGCAGGATTGAAAGTGATTATCTTGTTAACTCTTGACAGTTACCGCCAGCTTGAAATAGAACTGGCAGGCTTGATTTGCAAATGAATTAGAGCTTTTTCATTTTGTGCCAGGATCATCTTTTTATATTCTGATATGACAGATGCTATGTTCCGTGCTTTTGTTTCTCTTCAGTTTTATACTTGCAAATAAAAAACAAAAGATTACGATAGTAATTTTATTTGCATCTTTTCTCTGGGAGTTTATTCTTTGTGTGGAACTTTTTAATCGTATATTTTTCAAAAATTTGTTTAAGAATAGTATTGTTTGTGCAGAATAAAATTTCATTAGTTTAAGTACAGTGGTAATTGGGTGAATGAGAGGGATTTGGAGGCTTTCAGAAAATGGAAAATTGATTGTACTCAAATTGTTGCCGTTTAGAACATGGGCGCTTTGCTGCCGATTGAAACTTAAATTTAATAGGCTTTAACACCGCGAGCGGAGCGCGGCTGAGGGAAACACAGCGCTTAAAACATCTACCCATGCAGGACGCTGATAGAAAAGCGTGTGTAATTAGTTGCCGCCTTAATGCGGGCGCAGTGTTTGTATTCCGCCGCCATCGGCCGCAGATGGCGAGGTGGCCGCTCTGGTGACTGCGGCGCTCGGTGTCCCTCGTTACCCGCGCGCTCCGGCCGCGCGGGCGGCTTTGCACAACGAGACTAATTAGCAGCGCTGCCGCCTCCTCCTCCTCGCCGCCCTCACCAAGGGGTTTTCATGCACTTTCACCTACAGGATGTGTTTTAATTGACTATCTACTCAATAAGTTTACCGGAAAGGTAAAATAGGCCAAAGTTGTCTAATTTGTTTAAGGCTGCCCCGTAATCTGGTTAGCAGAGACAGGGACGCTCCAACGCCTGCAGCTTAATTGCTCGTGTTTGCTGGGAATGCAGGCTTGGATTGCAGAGGTTCTCTGGCTCCGGAAGGGAACCCTGCGGCAGGGGAGGGATGGGGAGACCACACGGATCCAGCCCGGGGGCTCCTAGGCGCTCCCACATTCCCGGGAGGAAGAGCAGCCTCGAGGAGGCTCCGCGGGGTCCCTGTTCCCGGGGAGCCACGGCGGGAGCTTTGGGGGATCTTGGCTGGGAACCCTGTGGTGTCTCTCTCATCTGAAAAATATGGATGGAGAAGGGGCTTTCTAGGCTCAATTCAAAAATATTGGTGTTACCAATATTATATTTTGGTTTTTTTTCTCTATCTCCCTTTAGTTCCAGTGCTTATTTCAATTGCATAAATATTTCGTATTTTACTCTGTGAGCCGTAGTCATATATATTTTTTTTCTCCTCTTGAATATTTGATAAGGTCTCCTGGGCACTGATTTTTCTTCTCCCCAGGATAACATATTATGGAAATTGCTTCACCTTGTGTCCTGTTTCAAGCCCCTGGTTTTAGCATGATTCAATTTAGCTTCCCTTATATTCCACTGAGTTCTTCAACAGTTTCTCCAAGTTATTCTGCGTGTGTTTGGGGACAGGGGGGATAACTTCTGCTTTTCTTTCTGCTTCTGATAAATGATCTTTATACAGTCGTCTTGAATCTTTATTAAATTTAAATTTACCAGTAATTGACCCAACTTCTCACCATTCTTTTCCTGAGCAAAATAAGCTTGGTGTGAGCAGGGTGAGGGAGCCACTAAACACAGTAATAACAACTTGCAGTTGTTATTACAGTTCAATTGCAGGCCCTTTGGATCTGAGGTTAGGCAAGACCATGGTTCTAAAAACCATGTTTTTCCCTAGCAGTCGGTGAAGGATTCCCCAGCCGTTCGCTCTCCTCCATGGGAGCTCGTTCTGCCTGAAGGGTTAGGGAAAGAGTGACACGAAACCCCTAGTTAACTCAATCTCACCTGCCAAACTCACTTATGCCCTCAAAAAACCCAAAAAAGGAGTCTCAGGTGAAGCATTAGGTTGGTGTTCTGGTTATTTTGTACCATCAGGATAACGCTCAGGTTCCTGCACTATGTTTCTGCTCTCTTGTCCCCTCTCATGTTTGGCCTTGCCTTACTAAATCAAGTTCATTGTTGTAATCAATTGATTTTATTATTTGTCTATTGGATCTACCAGTGATGGGAGAAAAGCCACATTTTACTTATGGGATACCAGAACTGTAAAAGCAATTTTCAGGAAACGGAGGTGCCTGCAGTACCTGGAATCTTTGTGCGGGTTGAGGGTACTGGATGCCAAGTCTCAAGGATCATGATTTCCCGTGCTCCATGGGCAGGCAGAGAGGTTTTGCATCTCGTGTGTGCCAGAAGACTGTGTCTTGTTGTGTTTCTTTTTCTAGTTTATTTTTGAAGCAATCTGAGTACGTAAATGCAGAATCCGTTTAAATTGGTTAATAGGCTTAAATGGTGATATTGTTTGGATACGTTACTACTTTACTTTCAAAACACAGACATTTATTTCCTTCATGTTTATATAAGAGAGGTAGGAGGAAATGGCTTTTTAAAGTAGTTTTTGCCTCTCTACTTTCATAGACTCCCTTTGACATAATTTCCCCTTATGACCAGCAAATGACAAACTCCACTTTTCAGCATTTCCTCTTTAACCCAGAGAAGAAAAAGCAGCGGTGTTGGAGGTGAATGTGATTTAGATTCATTGTATTTCCACAATGCCTAGTGACAAGCTAAGCACCTCTTAGCACATCAGCTTTGAGCAGAGGACAGTCATCAGCAGCAGATAATTATCAAGCAAAGGCCGTGATCAAATTCCAGATGCCAGATTTCTGCTGGAGCCCGGCTGATATATGGAGAGAAAGCCCTGGAGCTCGCTCCTGTCCCGCTGCTGTCGCCCTCGGCATAGCTGCACCCGGCGCCTTGCTCCTGCTGTTGGGTGCCTTGGGCCTGTGTAGACTCTGCCATCTGAAGCTCAAGCAGAGGAAGAGGGTGTGTGGAAGGCAATAGCCTCCCTCATCTTCCTCACTGCCCTCCCTTTGTATAGTCCCCAGCATCTAAGGCCTGTTTTCATCCATTTCTGTCATCTGTCCCTTTTCTTGCTTCAAGGGAGAGGAGGGGGAAGAGTCTAGACTAAGGCACAAGTTGGGTTTGATGAGTTTGTCCTGTTTTCTTCTGCTCATGTTAGGTAAGCCAAGTAATGCACTCTGGTTGGTGTTGCTTTAAAACCTGGAACACACTATCAGGAATTGCAAATTTATAGAAAAGGCAATGCTCTTCAGATGCCTTCCTGGCTTCTAAAATACTCAACAGGCTGCCAGACAGATGAGCTTGGCCGTTTTAATAGTCTGGAGGAGAGAGAGGTTCTTTAGAGGTTGGAAACAGCAAGAGAAGATGAGAGCTAGTTAAGGGAATAGTAAAGGTAGCAACAGATAGTGGAGCAGGCAAGAGCAGTTCAAGACACTATTGTTCTGTGTGTGAAGTATGAAATATATTGAGTGTCACTTGATGAAGCTCATAAAGAGTCTCCAAAGACTCTTGAAGAGATTCAGCTGTTTCTTTTGAAGTTGTTCATATCGGATACAGGTGGGGCTGCTGGCATGCAGAAGGAAAACAGGGGCTGCGAGTGTTGCTCAGAGCAGGATCTGCAGGGAGGACCGCGAGGTAGGAGCGACCTGCAGGAGCCTCTAACGGCGGGGAAGGAACAGCAAAAGATGAGGCTCCTCCAAGAACTTCTTTTATAATAAGGTTCTTCCAGGAAGAATGCTGGGACAAAAGAGGGGGTACACTCTAAAATGGCATTTGATGGGTTTTTGACAGTATTATTTGGTGTGCTTGTAGGATGGTCCAGGGAAATTGAGAACTGCAGAATATGAACTAAACTAGTATGCTTTCACTTGAAATAAATTTTAAAAAATTACAGCCTGCTTCCAGTTTGTTGCCACTAACCTGAATAGCAGCACAAATCCCCCTTGACTCACTGACTTGTCGCTTCAATAGTTTTCATTTGTTTGTTTGCTTTAAGAGTTCAACTGAGAGCTACCAACAAGCTTAGCCTAGCTGCAACTGCCCGTCTTAGTGGTAAGTACAAAACCCCTCTCTGAGATGAATCTGGCTTTAGGTAGCTTCACAGTGGCAACATCAACGTTATCCCTGGTATTGTAGAATGGTGTTAGGAACATCTTGAAGACACTTCGCTCCAAACTGCTTTAAATAGCATGGCCAAAGAGTGGTACCGAGGTGCCTTGTTTGGAGTAAGAAAATGAAAAGTCCTTTTCTAACTGCTGAGGAGGAGGAGGTGGGGTCATGATTTCATTGCAGTCTAGGTGGCACTAGCACTAGATTTAGTCTTACATTTTGTTGAGCGAGGAAGCAGCATCTTCCAGCTAGCACCGAGCTCAACGGAGAGAGCTGGTGTGCGCTGGGGACCTCTTCTTGCTGGGGCTGCGCCTGGCACTTGGCTTCTGTGCTTTTTCTTGTCAAAGTGGGTCCTCGAGTGCCATGGAGCAGTTGATGCCTCTTGTGATTAGCCTTTAGCAATCATCCTCTGCTTACGGGATTCTCTCTCTTCCTGCAAGGCTTCACTTATGTGTTACACAGGAATTTGCTTCAATGGGAGCTAATGAAATGCCAAGAACTCATTACAGATAAACACTGAGGAGTGCTAGAGACACACGAGTGTATATAAGGATGCAAATTGCTCCGTAATTGTATAGCAGTGTGTTGTAGATCTAGCAGTGCAATATACAGCAGTGCAGAACTGGAAATGCCCTGTGGAATGTGCGGAATTCCTTTTGCATGGGTGTTGGTGGCCGTGGGATGAGCCCCTGGATGCCGGTTCCGTCGGGTCAGGCAGCGGCTGCCTTGCACCATGCAGCCCCATCCCCTGGCACCCCCGTCTGCGCTGTCATCCCCATCCCTCCCAGTCTGGCCGGTGTCCCGTTGCTCCCAGGTTGTCCCATATCCCGCTTCTCCGTCCTCTCTCGCAGCACCCCCCCGAGCTGATGAAGGGCTGGTGCCTTCTGCTCTCACTTGGGCCAAGGCTCCTGTTTCAGGACAAGGATCTGCCCGTGGGCAGTGGAAGAAGAACCCACCATATCCAAACGCACTGAGCGGTTTGTTCAGCTTGGATGTGCAAAACACAAGTCTTGATCCTATAATTCCTGCTATGAAACTGCTGTAAGACCTTACTACGGTGTATTATTTGGGAAATCTTTTTTTTTTTTTTTTAATAGCTAACATAAGAATATTTTGAAGACACTGCATTATTCAGCTCCTTTGATTAATGGTTAGTTTTATACACGTGTCTACTTTTATGAACATGAATATATGTCCAAGTTAAAATCAGAATTTTCAGCAAACACCGGCGAATGTTTCTGCTTGATTTTAGTTTATTGACGAAGCCGCTGGCACTAATAAGTTAACACTATCTCAATTAGTCACCTGCAGGATGGCTGTGAGTAGCCCAAAAGCTGGCCACGCTTCTGTAATTGAATTCCTGCCTTGTTACAGGTCCCTCGTGGCCAGGATTCAAAGTTAGCTCAGCTGCAGGCTCTTGTCCAGCAAAGGTTTGGGGGAGCACCGCGAGTGAGTTGGCTGGCTTTCACGTGGGCAGTGTAGGCTTTGAAAGTAGCATTTTGCAGCACAAATTCTGGTATTCTGCAGCACAAATTCTTAACTCTGCTGGGAAAGTGCAACTTCAGAACTTGTGTGACAAATGGAAAAAATGTAGGCATAAAACCATATTTGCCTAATAAAACTAAAAATAAATGTCATGCATTGGAGATTTGGGAAGGTAAATGTGTATTTAGGGGGGAGCTATGTTGGCATAGTGCTGTTAAAACTCATTTTAGTAAGCCTGTGTAAAGCATTATTACCAGCTAATGATAGGAAATTAATATAACTTGCTTGTGGTGTTCCTTTATAGGAGTGTTATTATATGAGATGGGCATAAAACAGCTCTTGCCTTTTATTTGCACTGTTTTATGGTATTAAAGATTAATGTACTCTGTAATAATCTATGGCTAGTTTATGCTTTAAAAATCACTTTGGATGCCTTGTGATTGAGCTGCAGCAACAGTTCCCGCTTTTGCATAGCACAGATAAACATTTAAAATACAGTATTAAAGGGAGTCTTATTTGTGTGTGTAAATACAGATGTTTTTAAGGAACAAGAAAGCTGAAGCGATGCTGTCGCTGCAGGAGCTGGCGCTGCCTAGCAGATGCGCGGCAGCCCTGGCTGCAGAGGGGTTTTCATTGCAAGTGACAGGTGCCACAAGGTTTATTTAGGACAACCTCAGCCTTGTCCTGGTTAGCTTGATAACGTTTGCCTTATGGATGTTGAACCGCTGCATTTCCTGCGTTAGAGCCGTGTGTTACACCAATATTACTATCTGTGCTGCCTCAACTACAAATTGGATGAACAGCCAGTGACACTTTTTCAATATTATTACATTAAACCAAGTGGATTTTGATTGATAACCTAATATTCAACTAATGCAAAACATCAATCATGGCAAGTATATTAATTATTTAATATTGCAGTCTAATTCAGAAATCGATGTGCTGCATGAGGGGAAGGGAAACTCGCTGTTCCCAGAAGACTTAAGACAGGGGATGATTAAAAAAAAAAAAACAGAAAAGGAAAAAAAAACCCTGCTGTACTCCTGTGTGTTAGTTCGATACAAATCTTTATTCATTTGCCAATAATCTCTTCGCATTTTCCACTTCAGGCCCATTTTTATCAGTTTTGAGGCCCGTAATTGAATTAAGGCTGCTTTCAGCGCGCGCGGCTGCCGCCGGAGTCACCGCGGGGCCAGCGCGGAGGCTGCCGCGTCCTGCCGCCCGGCCGGGGCTGCTCCTGACGGCCCTTTCTGGCTCAGCAGCCTATGGGCTTGGGTTAAAAAGGAAATAAGTAAAAAGGTGCAAGAAAAGGGCATGTTTTACTGTGAGAAATTATAAAAAATGTGTGCGGAAAACCTGAAATTTTGATTCAGATTGTTCCTGAAAGCAGGCTGGAACTAGCCTTGCACGTGCTCTGCTTATCTTTGAGGCTGCAGTAGCACTGGTTAGTGGCAACCTGGTGATAAAATATTGCCTTGCATAGACTGAGGCTTTAAATTGAGTATTTGAAAGAAGCTTTTTTTCAGTATTTAGTGAAATCTCATACTTTCTACCTGTCTTTGTGCGCAACTTCATGTTGCAGTGCCCCTTGCCCAGATTAGGGGCTAGGAAACCGGACTTGGTCTCACACCACTTGCTGCCCTGGTGCAAAACCACTGGCTTTAGCCAAAGTGGTTCCTTAGAGCTCAACAATTCATGGAATATGTTTTCCTATGTGTATTTTTCCTGTTCCCTGAAGCACAAGGCGGTTGCGGTGTGCGCGGGGCCTGCCGAGCTCTCGGCATCTGGATGCACCAAGCAGAGCCGCGGGCTGCAGCGGCTGCAAGCGAACCCAGCGTGCATTCAATAAGACCCTGCAGAATTACATTTGTTTTATTAATTTCAATAGGAAACAGTGGGATAACTAGGTAAAATATTTTTAAAAATGAATGTCATCTTGCATGGGTAAGTTTATAGCAATTGTAAGGCAGGTAGAACCTGAGGCTCTAAATAATCCTGCAGTTATTCATTTAGATGATGGATGCGCTTTAAATATTTGCAATGGTTAAGGAATGAAAAATAAAAATTTTGCATACTCAAGAAATTACATGGTTTAGACATTGCTGAGAAAACATAAATCATTGCAGACAAGGGCTTAGCAACTATTTAGAACTTTTGTTCTTCTGTTACAGGGATGCTGCAAACATCAAAGCTGGATTAGAACATCTGGTAAGTTTTAATTTTCTCTTGAACATTTGCATCATCTTTGATATCTGCATTCCAAATGAACACTTTTGAATGAGCTTTGAATACCTTGAATTGAGAAAGTCAACCATTTCCCAGAGGGTCAGCTTACTGTTATTATGTGAAGGCACTCACATTTTCATTTATCTTACCATTTCAAGGGAATTTTAATTTTTTTAAATTACTTTTTTTGATGTAGAGATAAAATAAAATGGGCTACAATCCTTGGATTGATGATTGCCTTAATTATAAACAAAAATTGTTTGGTGTCAGATTTTTTGGCATATCCTGATCTGAAAATAACAAACTTGTGATAAAAAAAAAAAAAAGAAAAACCCACACATAATCAAATATTGCATGCATAAATATGGTATGTTTTAGTAATTTGAAGTCTTTGAAAGAAGTGCACAGCTTTGTTTTTTTCCTGTTGTCTTTGCTTTATGAATAATGTATTGACTTAAATTCCATTCAGTGCCACAATATAAAATAGTAATTGAGATGCAAAATATTTTTGGTTTAAGTAAACATATTCAAACCGCAAGTGATAGTAAGACATACTTAGCATTAAAAACTAATCAGTTGATCAAAACTGGGAAATACACAATATTGTCACAAGTCTGAAATTCATTGAGCTTGGAATGCTAGTATCAGCAATCATCAGAACATTAAGTAGTTCATCTGAACAGATTATTAAATCCCATTAAATCAAAATATTCCCTGCTAATGGTACGTATACTTCTCTCAATATATCACGGGAAATGTTTAAATTCATGTTTATAATTTTTCATGTGACATCTAAATATAAACTGCTCTGTACCACTATTAAAATAAAATTTTATCACAGTCTATTACATGCACATTTTTAACAATTGCTTTCCATTGTTGCTTTCCATTTTGGGAATTATTTGGCAAATACTGTTTGTAGAGGCTTGTGGACCAATATCTTGGATTAACAGCAGGGAGAAAGGAGGTATATTTGGGCATGTTCATAGTTTCCTTTCATAATGGTGGCAAATGAAATGTTCTTTTGCAACTAGTATTTTGCACTTGTAAATGGCACAAACACCTGAGTGTCACGGCTAGTCCTTAGAATAGCTTGAAAATTAATCCTGTTTGCTGCTTTCGGAGGGGTCTCGCGTGCTAGTTGCATCTCTTAAATAATTTTTTGAAATGTTTCATTCCCGTGCCGGTGTCAGGCCGTTGTAACCCGATGGGCTCGGGAGCGTCTCTAATGCGTTATAAAGATGCTCTGCCCCTGACAGATGACCGTGACTGGCACTTTCTCTAAATTGGGAGCGCTGCGGAGGCTGCAGCGGCTGCTCTGATTTATAACGTCCCCCCGGAGCGCGCGGCCGCGGGGAGGCGGCTCCAGCCGCTCGGCTGCTCTGGGACTGGAGCCCCACGCCCTGCTCGGGCTTGCTGCGTTTGGGGATGCTCCATCCAGGAATGGGACCTAGAGCGCTTTGGCATGGATGAGGAAGGCTTCGTCTTCCTCAAATACACAAGTTGTCTCATATTTCTGTGGAATATCCAGAATCCTCCAGGCTCTTGAGCCTTTCTGCCTTTTCCCTGTGATCCTAGAGCATCTCTCCTGGGAACTCGAGCAACTCCGCTCTTTCCTGGACATACGTGGGAAGTTTGATGCCAGAAATTGTTATATCTCAGTGTTATGCAAGTTGATTTTGAACTCCCAATAAATTGCAGGGATGACCACCTGATTGCACTAATTCTACTACTAAACTGCTGCCATTTCCAGATACCTGGAAGGAGCTTTTGGCTGTATTTTTTCCAAAGCTGGCAATGAAAGAAGACTCCTTATATTGATTGGATTGACTGCATCCCATCTCAGTCACTGTGATGGTCTTTACCTGGCCTAGATGTGTGCATTGCTTTCCTCTTTTCTCTTTCTCTGCTTTGCTTTTCTCTGCATGCCTGTGCTGCGGAGAAAGAGGATTGCAGCCTCTTTCCGTTCTTGTTTAAGTACGTGTACAAGTAGCATCTGGTACCTAGCATCTACTTACACACGCGATGAAATTAAATAAATTAGTATAACCACTACTTTTGAAAAAGTGATAAGCAATTTACAAATTATAATTTGGAATTACTTTCAGGCTAAAAATAGATGCTTTAATGAGCAAAAGTGTTTGGAGAGCTTCATGCCCCGTGGTTCCTGCAGGCAGGTTGAGCTGGCCCTGCGTCCTGACCTTGGGTGAAGAGCAGAGTGCCCGGCTGAGCAGCAGGTCTAAATTGCGCTCCCATGGGACCACAGATAGCCAAATCTACTCAGAAGCATTTTTTTTCAGATAGTTAAAAAGAATGAAACATAGGTTTTAATGGGGAAAATGAGTTAGGTGTCCCAAAAGTTTGGGTTATGATTTGCACAATTATATTTAGCCAATTCCCTTTCTGTGTCCAGATGTTGAGCAACTGTAGCCACCTTGGGATGGAAGAGCACATATCTGCCCCTGCAAGCGGCCCTGTCTTCTATTAATAGCCGTACTAAAAAAACCCCGCGGAGCCGCACGTGCGGTTTGCTCGGGAGAGGGATCTCGTTTGCGCCTTTGGGTAACATTTCAAAGCAATAACCTGCTTGTCCTTGTGGTCAAGCAGCAGAGTCTGTCCGCTTTACATGATGAAGAGCAGCCTGTCATTAATAGCTTGTTGAGCCGCGGTGGTTTGGGGCAGCGGTGCTGCCGGCCGTGCCGCTCCTGCTGATCGATACCCGGCAGCGGGGCCGGGCCGGGCTGCTCCGCGCTC
>VWPW01028726.1:88647-90596 GCA_013389825.1 Crypturellus undulatus
CAGTGGCTTTTGAACTGACAGCAGCGTTTCCTCGAGTTGTTGAGCCGGGCTGTCCGGCTGCCTGGAAGGGTTTCTTGTTGCTCCTGGCCAGGGCACGGACACGTCCCTGGCCGCGGTGCAGAGCAGCCCCTGCTCATGTGCCTTGCGTGGGCTGGTTAAACTGCGCTGCTCATCATTAGCCACGCTCCGTCTGTGGCCTTCACGTACATGAAAGGGAAAAATGCCTTTTCTGGCTCCTCCTCCTGTTTTTCTTTTTTTGATAATGATTGCCCTGTCCTATTTAGTGCATCGCTTATGCTGGGGGTGTGTTTTTATGGAAGCGCCAAAAACATCTGAGTGTTTGATAGACAGATATTGTTATTATTTTATGCTTTGCATTATTTTTCTCCAATTATAACTCGTGTGCATTGCACATAAATGTCAGGCCTAGACAATTACCAAACACCAGAATTTCTATTGTGCTGCTTCCCGTCTCAGTGCTGTAAGGGAATGTTTTAATAATCTATATTAGACTCTAGCTGGTGGGTGTTGACCAGAGGTCCATAGAAAGGTATAAAATTTTTAGGAAATGAAATATGAACAATTACTTGAGCTTAAAATGCTTTCTGATCCTTTTAGACTGTTATCTAAAGTAAGGAAATATCAGGGCTTTTCCAGTAGAAAAATGATTTCTGCTTGTGGCTGCTGGGGGTTCTGCCCTGCGCTGCTTGGGGATCGCAGGGCAGTTCCTCAGGTTTGGGTTGCAGTTTGCTCCTCCAAACGCTGTCCTTGGTAAGAGCAGGAATGTAGACCTGCTGTGTCAATAAAATATATATTTTTTGCTTCATGTCAGATACCTGAACATTTTTGTACAGCTACTGTGTATAACAAAAAGACAGTTTGAAGAAGGAAGCGAGCCTGGAGAAAAATCTTATTTGTATCATTTTATAGAACAGGAATTTCCTAATTTATACATTCCCACAGGAATCCCGAACAATTCAGCTTTTGAAACGGGTAGCTCAGAAGGCTGGTCTTGTTGTACCCCATGTTTGAGTGTGTGCTGTTGCTCATATAAAAAGAAGCACCACCAAATTAGACAAAAAAATCTTTTTAAGATCCAATAATTTAAGCTGATTTATTTCTGAAAAAATAAGGGCTTAAATCAAATAATGTCAGATACGCTGCTTTGGTGGGAAAATTACTGATTCTTATTACAAATTCTTCTCCTTGATATTTTATGGTGGAAAGTTTTTATGGGGAATAAAACATTCCTCTCTGTTTTGTGTTTGCCACCTTTCGGCTCCATTCTGGTTCTTTGCCTTGTGCAAGACAAAGATGATGTTTACAGCATCTCGGTCTCTTTCGTAGGTCATATACTCCTGTGAGGTGTATTCCATAATACAAATAACATCTTTATTTTCAGTTTCTTTTATTATTACTGTCTTCTTTTTCATCTCCTAATGATGAAAGGAGGACCAGAAAAGTCCAGTGCCAAACAAACGTGTCCTGGTCCTTTCTGAATGAGACCAAACTCCTTTAAAGGATACCTGGGGCTGGTGTTCTTTGCCCTTTTCCTGCTGAGACAGATTTACTCGAGCTGGGATATATAATATTTCACAGGAGGGCAGGCCACCGACTTATGGAGTAGATTAAAATGGCATTATAAACCTGTGCTCTTTGCTTAATTTTTTCATTTCTTCGTGTCCTTTCCCATTACGGATATCCGCTGAGCTCTGCTTGGCTGTGCTGCCTGCCCTGTGTTTCCTGAACTGACACCGCTCGTCCAGACGCCCTCAGGCGGGAGGGCAGCGTCACGGTCACCCGGCCCGTGCTGCGGCCACTGGACGCGCTTAAAGCTCCTGCTCTCCCCATCTCTCGTGCCCATTTACTACATTTCTCATCTCTCAATTAATTAAAGATTTAGGCACTTCAGCACCAACTCATTTGTCTTTCCAAGCTCCTGCGTCCGT
>VWPW01028728.1:0-25211 GCA_013389825.1 Crypturellus undulatus
GTTGTGCGTGAGCTTTTGCTGTTAAGGCGGTTCTGGCTTCTCCGTAATAACTCCGAAATAGACGGTGAATATCCTGGATTTTTAGCAATGCCAGCCTGTCTTTAAACACGAGTGAGGGACGTGGGGCTTCGTACGCAGCTCTGGGTGCTGTATCGGGGGTGGAGGGGGGAATCAGACTACAAAGCACAGCGCAGGAAAATTGATTTATCATCAATTTATTGCTTGAAGCTCTAGGCAAACTCATCTCGAGACAGACGAGATCTATAAAAGCTTTTCATCTGAAACTATGGATTAAATTGGGAGGAACCGCTGATGAGAGACTAGCACCAGCCCTTACAGCCCTCTTGGGGCTTTTGGGAACGGCTCTCGGGGCACTGGGGGCAGTTGTCGGCTCGATGTGGGTTTACCCTGGCTGAGGGCATACGATTTCCTCTCTTTTACCTTATTTTTCCCTTATTGTGAATCTGGCTCATGCAGGAGCAAGCCTGTGTTATGATTCCCATCCCGCCTTGCTTTGATATCTGTGTAAATTCTCCTTTCTATGCCAGCCCCCTGGCCTGAAGGGGTTAATTTTTCAGTGTCTTTTCCAAATATGTACTCTGTTTTTTCTTTTATTATGCATGTGGGTTCTTAATCCTCCTAATAACAGGGTAGCTTGCCTTGTTCTGCAGGAGACCTCTGAAAATAAGCTGATGCATCTCAGTTGTCAGATCACTATATAAATAAATTAAAAATGTTCATATATTCCCTCCGAAGAAGCGAGTAAGCAAGACAATGTTGAAGAGCCCTCTCTTTTTTTTTTATTATTTTTGCATTGAGGGGAGGAGGAGGAGGAAAGGAGAAGAAGAAAAAAAAGCTGTATTATGTCAGCGACCTGTAATAAATAGCACTGCAATGAGAAGCGACAGCCTCATTCACCTTGCATCCATGCAGAAACAACTAAAGCTCTCTTCCCGTGCCTTGGAAAAAAAAAAAAAGGAGAAAGAGGAGAATTAAAGGGAAGGCTTGACCTTGGCTCGCTGGCACGCGCGGGCTGCCTGCTGCGGAGGAGCCGGCCCGGGCTCTGCCTGCGCTGTCCGGCCCGGATCCGTTCCCTGGCGCCTTCCTGCATCCCACGGGCTGCTCGGGAGGCTGGTGGAGCCAAAGGGAGAGGATTTGGAGGGTTAAATGTTTGAATGTGTTCGGGGGATAGGAAAAAAAAAAAAAAAAAAAAGGGGGTTTATACAGTAGCGAGACACTTCTCTGTGATCTGTTTTTTTTGTTTCCATGACTTGCCACGGTGTGTTGCAAAGCTAAGGTGATTCAGAAGCTTTCTTGCACAATTGGGTAGTTCCCAAATTAAAGGGGAAAAATGTAAAAGACCTTGGGGAGCTCGTGGGAGAGGCAGCTGAGGCCCCTGCGTGAGCAGGCGATGGGAAGGTTGGAGGTAAAACCATTCTCGCCCGACACTGCTCTCTTTCTCAGGCAATATTTTCTTGACGTAGCTTCGTTATTGTGAATTCATTTGATATTTGCTCTGTCAGCGGTGCCCTTAATGAAGTCATTTAGTGTTCCCGGGGATGCCACGTGTGCTGCTAGGAGTATTTTACTACCATTTAACGTTAGTTAACGGTCGCTCGTAATAAACTGCTGTTGCTTGGTTTTCCTCTTATGTTTTTCTACTCTCTACTTTCCTTGTTCAACAGAGGTAGCAGTTTGTGCAGATTTAGATGATATTATACTGAAAACAAAGTGGCAGTAACTTATAGCAAATGGAAGGTGAGCACACAGAGGTAACCGCTTCAAAGGTGTCCCATTGCCATTAAACCTATAGTCACTGCAGCATAGTGTAACTATAGTAACTTTGATATCACTGTGCTCTTGGCAGTCTATTTTTGTTAAGCTTGGCCTGTAGATGCCAAAATTTGGAGTGTTTGGACAGATGCAGTGCACTGTAACAGCACGGCACAGTGCAGGTTGAGTTTTGCAAGAAACCAAGCTGAAAATGAGTGGAGGAGATTCTTTATGGCAAAATGCTCTTGTTTTGTGCAGTATTTTTTGACAGGGCAGAAAACAACGTAGCGTTTTCAGTTAACTAACTTTTGCTCCCAGTGCTTTGCTAGCTAGTTAGCTATTGCTTCCCCTGCTTCATCGTTAAGTGCTCGTTAATTTACGCTTAACGACTGGGTTGAGGTGGAAGGATGGGAGCCCATCCGAGGGCAATGCAACTGGCGGATGAATTCATTACGATCAGAGCAACCCTAATGAGTGTTAAACCAATTCCTAATAACGTGGCACTCAACCTAACATTAAGCGTGTTGCTAATAATTACGGGTAGGCTTCTGCTTTCTCCGTGTTTAATATTAGTTCTCCCTCCTCGTGTGTCCTCGAGGCAGCGTGAGAAGGGCTCGCTTTCGTGTGTGGATGGGTAGTTCCAGCCTTTTTCATTTGCAAATAGCTTAATTACCTGTCTGCCGTCTTCACAGTTATTAGATACACCAGTGTGAAAGCTGGGAAGCTGATGTAAATATATATATATATATATTTTCTAGTGGAGGGACTGCAACGGGGTTCCCTGGCTACAGGGTGTCACGGAGCTGTGTGATGGGAGAGGAGAAACCATCACACATTCCCAGCTTGAAATTAATGCTATATCTGTAGTTCTCTTGGCTATATGAGAACTCAAGGTGACTTATAAAAAAATATTTAGCTTAGGTTTAGCTTATAAATGCCTATAAACGCGCTCCGCCGTGATGGATTGCGCTTCTGGAGGCTGCCACCTGTGTGGGTTTGGGCCATTTTGGGCCACCAGAAGCGTTGCGTTTCCGTCACAGCAGAGTGTTCCGACCCTCGACGGGGTCGGCCCCGCTGTTAATTATCGCGGTGAGTCACAAACGAGCTCCCACCTGGGCAGCTTCATGGCACTCACCTCAAACACCATCCGCCCGTTCCCTGCTCTGATGCCAAAGCGGAAATAAAAATAGATCTCTCGGCAAAATAAGGGAGAGAGGGGTGGTGATGTGACCCTAGTAATTAACATACTTCATGCAAAGGGTTTAGATTTAGTTTCAAGCCTCCTGTTAGGCCTTTCTGGATGCTGTTCTTTATTATTATTATTAAGCACTTCTTTGTTATGCCAGAAGTGCACCCTGAAGTTCCTCCCTCAGCAAAAGAATTGGTGCAAAAATTAGGAACATCAGAGAGACCGAGGGCAGTCGTGTGCTCACAGCGCTAATTGCCAACGTTACTATGTGTCAAAGAGAGGAGCCGAAATGTGATTCCCAGATCTGGGAAAGGCGCTTGCTGTGAGTTGACATTTAGGGTATGGAGCTTCTGGGTGAGCGTCTCGGAGAGGGGAAGAGCAGTGGTGTGAGCTTTGGGTGCAGGTCCAACCCACAGCGCAGAGATCCCGCTTGTGTCTGTGTTTTCCATGAAAATTTGGCTACGTTGGCACCCAACCACCTTTTCCCATGTGGAAAGTGAGCTGATGGGGTGTCCTCTGTGCTCTGTAAAAATAAACCCGCACCGGTCACTCGTATGTTACTCTTTCCCTAGGGCTGATTTAGCAGGCAGATGGTGGTCCATATTAAGGCATATGAGCGGGGCTTTTCCCTGGGCCAAATGATTATCCACCTGGTTTTCAATTAGCAAAGCCTGCCAATTATCCTCGGTGGTTTTTCTTTTAATTACACAGCTATTAGGGCAGCGATGTGGCCAGCCTGGAGGCAGGAAGGAGCTCGACTGCGTGGGTGCATCCTTATTATGAAAACCCATAAAAATAAGTCAAAAAGCAAGTTGTATGTGGTAAGCAAGAGAGAGGGGGTGTGTGTAACGGGGAGGCTTGTTTTTAGCTTGGTGGATTTCCATATTCGAAGGAGACGAACCCAGACAGCCACAGCAGTTCTTCAGAGGGTCCCATCAGTGGCTGCTTAACACCAGGGAGCGCAAACCTGCAGCGCTGGCTGATCCATGAAGTCCTTTAGTTCTCATCTTGCTTCCCATCCCAGGTAATAACAGTCAAGAACATTAAAAGATAGTTCTTACCACTTTAAACATCACAATTTCCCTTTGAGCCTCACACTTAAATCACGAGGCGTTCCCTCCTTCTGAACTGTTTCCTCAAGCTCCTCTGTGAATCGGGGTCTTTAATTTTCTTCCCTTTCTAATTTTTTTTTTTTGCGATGTGGTTGTTGGTCTCCACTCCGCTCAGTTGCTACCACAACCTGCTCTCCTGGCCCCCTCGAGAAGGGGGAAGGAGGCTGAGAGCACTTTAAGCTCCAACTAGCCGGTGATGAGGTTAGGCGTCCTCCGGGATGGAGATATTAATGCAGCACCGTGAAGGATGAGCTCTGGCTTCGCTTTGGGTGGCTCTGATAATGAGAGAGCATAATTGACTCTGCGAAGGACAAGTAATCTGGGGACAAACCTCTGCCCTGCAGGTGACGGGAGGACTTGAGAGGAGCAATAAGTGGGAAGAAGGAGCTGCAAGGGCCCCAGCTGCTTCTGGAGGAGGATGCTTTGGGGAGCCTCTAACGACTGCAAGGATTTTGCTGCGGTTTGTTATGTTTTGGTTCTGTGTTGTGTAACGTGCTCAATAAGGGTATTGTGGGCATAAGAAGATTAGGTGGGCTGGACAGCAGCAGAGCAGGGAGCGCCAAGGCCTCGCAGCTTGCCCAGGAAGAGCATCCTTTCCCCACTCCTCCACCTCGCTTTCCCCAGCGTGGCACTCGGCCCTGAGGACGGGAGCAGCCCTGCTCCTGTGTTTGCTTTTGTGCTGGGGCTCCCATTCCAGCCCTGCGAGGGCCGCGGTGGGAGCCGGGCGGTGCAGCCGGGCTGGAGGAGCTCCTTGGTGTGTGGAGAACGTTGTGGAGGCGGGCGACCGCGTGCGGGAAAGCGGTGCCGAGCGGGACTGCTGCGCAATGCAGGCTTGGGCTGGTGGAGGGACAGCGCTAGTACCCAGCGCCTCTTGCTCCCTGGGAGCTGGGCAGGGCTGGCAGAGCCGGCCTGCAGCTCCGGAGGAAGCCGGGTCACCCTTGAGTTCAGCAGCTTGATCCCAGAGTTAGCTCCTGGTTGACCATTTAGAACTGGCCAAAGTGGAAGTGTGCTCGGCTCAGCACTGCAGCAGGTGTAACCCGGTGTCTTTGCAGTGGGTAGGTCCAGTGGCTCCAGGCAGGGCTGGCATCACCCTGGCAGCAAGGTCAAGGTCCTCCTGGATCAACAAGGCAGGATCTCAGAATTAAAGCTGGGTTGTTACTTGAGGTTTTTTAAAAAAACAGCTCTGACAAAAGCGGACCAGGCTGCCCTTTACTGTCTTTGGGCCTGTAGACCATTTTCAATGGTCTGATGGGTCAAACCCATCAAATTTGAATTTCTGAGGAATGGTGGTACCAAAACTGCCAGGCAGATCAGAGGAACTTTCTAGAAGAGCTTGCTGGTAACTCACGACGAACACTGGCTGCTGTGACGTTCACCGTAACATTGCAGACGATCCAGAGCAACTCTCCACTAAGTCAAAAGTTGTTGCTTCACTCACTTAAGTACTGATTCAGGCCCCAAATAATTATCTTTTATTTATTAGCCCATTAAGATTCCTTTAATTAGGTTTTGGTACAGTATCTTGAATCTTTTGCCATGGAAGTTTCCTTGCCCGTAATTGCGAGTCACCGCCTAGGCGTGCTGGGCTCCGCAGACTGTGTGCTGAGCTAATTAGGTAATAACGATTGAGATGCAGGGTATTTCCTTGGGATTAATGACTGTCTGGGAGGCGCTGATGGCCCAAGGTGTAGCCAAGGGCCATTAACACCAGCCTGCTATTAATTCTAAGAAAATGCCAGGTGCCAAGGTCACCATGGCTGTTAGAAGCTGAGGGCAGCGAGCGAGCGGGCGGCGGAGGCAGGATTGAGGGGGAGATGAAGTGATGTTGGAAGTCTGTGGGTTCGGGGAAAGCGTGATAGGGTTTTAATGGGTTTCTGCGTGGCGGAGCTCCCCGTTAGCCGGCCTGCTGCTCCCCAGCGCTCGCGGGGCCCTGGGCACAGCTTAGTGACGAGGATGGTGGTGCGCTTCCCGTGTCCAGCACCCTGATGCCTTGTGTTTTGTGCAACACCCTTTAGGCACATCACCTAGTGCGGGGTCCCCTGCAAACCCTGGCTGCCAGCAGGATATACAGCTCCGCGGGAGGAGGAGCCCGACTGTGCGAGCGGAGCAGAGAGCGGACCGGGGTGCCCCAGACCGAGCGCCGCTTTGGCCACGGCGGTGCCGCGCGTCGGCCGCGCTGGGAATTTCCTCCCCACCCCTGGGCGCTCATTCCTGCCATTGCACACGGGTTATTTTTAACTCCGGGCATTTCGGGGATCAGTTTCCCAGGGACCTCCCCAGCAGTTGTGCGGGCACAGCGCGGCCTTGGCAAGCGGGAGGGCTGCGGGGGCGCGAGGGAGCATCTTAATCCAGGTTTCCCGAGAAAAGCAGCGTGCTGTGCAGCTGTACCTGCACTGGTGCATCCCTGGATTGGGGCATAAAGACAGCTAGAGGCAGAATTACGTGTGTGGGTTTTTTTTTTTACCCTTATTTTTGCTTATTTTCCTTATTTTTTTAATTCCTTGTATTCCTTATTCTTATGTGCAAGCCGTGCACCCTCTCAGCAATAAAGTCACCGTCAGTGTTTTTGCATCGCCAAGCGCAAGGATGTGCGTTGCAGGAAGGAAAGTTGGAACCCCCTTGGATCTATTAAGCTTCCCTGAGTGAAATGTGTTTCTAGGTCGTGCTTGCCAAAATGGTATTAAATATTGTGTGATTATCCGAAAACCCGCCGACAGTTTATTAAAGCACCTGTTTTTGCAGCAGTAGGGTGGTGTTCTGAAGCTGCGCTATGTTTGCAGTGTGGTACAGCGCGTTCAGCAGAGAGCTGAACCAAACTGCTCCCCAAGGAATGTGGGATAAAGATAAATCTTCAGGTAATTGCTGTATATATTGTAAATTAAAAGCTAGGCAGGCGTGGATTCCCATAACCGAAATTGTCCCAGTTGTTGCCTGCCTTCAGTTACAATCCTGGGTCTCTGATGGAAAGAAATCTGGGTTGCAAGTGTGTGTGTGTGTGTATTTTTTTTTCTTCTTTCTTTAGTATTCTCAGCATCAAATTAGTAAGGCTTGTGGCTATGTGTGCTTATTCTTAACTCAGCGTTTCTCTTTCTGGGCATCCCATGGTGAAATTTCTGCATTTATTTTTATTTTATTTTTTTATCTTTCTCCTTGTTTGGCTGGAGTGCAGGAGGGATGAACCTCTCGGAGAGGCGGCCTCCAGGTGTGTTTTTGCAAGGAGACCTGGTACAGTTCAAGGGCCGGTTGTGTGAGGTGGTCACTGGCTTCGGATGCCACCACCAAAGTCAGACGATGTCTTGTGTCCTGCAGCCCCTGCCTGAGTCTCTTGTAAGATCCTGCAGGCGTTGGAGAAAAGTTTGGAGCAGAGACAAACACAAGTGAAAAATCATGTTTTCGCCTTGTTTTGTAATTTTCTAGCACATCACTGTAATGTTAATAATGATAAATAATCTGCTAAAAGCAATTATGGCCTGAATAATAATCCTAACAAATAAACAGAACGTACTGTGTAATCTAGCTCGTTCGCAGCCATCTGGCTCCGGTCTCCCTAATTGACTCAGAGCGTCGTGACGACGTCGCCTGTGTTCAGCGCGGCCCAGGCTCCCGAGCAGGCGTTGTGTGTGCTGAAACGGAGACGGTTTTCAAGGGAAAAATAAATCAATACAACAAAATTATTACTAGCTCCATTACCGCAGCCTGGCTCGTGAATCCATCAGCATTGTCGTCCTCTGAGCATAAAAACTTTATTTATAGTGATTTGATTGTGTGCGGTTTCATTATTTTCCAGTGAAAGTCAAGTTGGGAGACTTCGAATGTATCCGAGTTCCTAAATTCATGTTGACACGTCCTTTTGGGGTTGCCAGAATTAAAATATTTACAATGCTGGTCAGATTTTAAGGTGACTCTTAAAACTCAAGTGCTCAGTTTAGTCTATTTTTATTTGCAGCTTATTTAATTTCCTTTTTTTTTTAAGCAATTTCTTTATTTTGTTCTGATGCTTTAGGAGGTTGTTGAGAGCTTTTGCAGAGCCCTCCGTACTCTGTGTGCTTCGGTGTTTTGTTTTTAGAGCTTTAGTGTTAATGATGGCCAAGATGCAGCTGTCGGTGCGTCTTCAAGCCATGCGAAATACAGGTTTTCTTCTTCATGCGCCTTTGCAGCCTCCATAAGGACAGGTAACACTGGAAAAGCTTTCACGGAGCAAGCATTTAAGTAGAGCCCAGAGGTGGCATCTCTGCTCTTGGGGAGGACACGGGTTATTATCGCCTTAATTTGCTAACGAGGCAAGCGCTGGGGTTGCTCGCTGGGCCTGACATTCTTCTGCTTAGCTTGCTAAAATCGATGATGCTATTTGGATAAACTGTAATATTTTACACGCTCTTGAGGAGGAACAGTGTCAGTGCCCTTAAGGAGCAAGAAGGTATGAGGTGAAGCTTCTGCTGGTAATTTTATGGGATATTGGTGTGATAAAATTGTGTCTAAAATAGTTTTGGTAGTCCTACTGAGTGCACAGTGAGGTGACTTACTACTATTAGTTATTTATTTTCACCCGTGCTACCCTGGTACCTTCTGTTTGGCCAAATACCAACCAGTCTTACATCCCCAGGCAGTGGCTCAGCCATTCTGAGTGGGTTGTGGTGTTGGTTTTAGAGAGAGCAGTAGTGTGAAATATTGGGAAAGAGGAAATTTCTGCAAGATCTGATGAAGAGCTGAGGCGTGAGGATTTTAAATTATTTTTTATGGTGAGCTCTGCAGTCTGTTCAATATTTTTTGGATGTTTTTCCCCTAAAAGCGATGACTCTTGGCAATAACCAGCATTCAGGTCTGTGTCTGCTGGGGCAGCTCCCTGGGACATGTGAAAGCCCTTCCCCGTGGAGGTTTCCTTCCTGCTGCTCAGTGTTTTCCCTCTGTACTCTGTTGCATTGGGTGCTAGCAAATAAAACATAGATATAATGTGTTGAAATGCCTGCTATTGCATGGTGGTTTTTTTTCTTTTTTAGAAGATGGTGAATAAATGAGCTCCCTTTTGTTATTCCCCACCTCCTCCAAATTCCCAATCCCACTGGTGTGTTTCTGCTTGTCCGTGACCAGAATTCACTCATTACTCAGCGTGTTGGGGTAAAGTTGTTTTCCTTCATGCAGTTGCGTGTTTGCAGATTGCCAGCAACACTCAAATACCTATTACAAATACCCATTCCTTTGATTTTTTTCCTCTTTTCCTGGTTCCTTCCCCTTTCCTCTTCTCTTCAGAGTGCAGGTGCTGCAGAGAGCGGCTGCGGGGAAGCTCCAGGCTGGATGTGCTCTGCTAATTCCCTAATCAAAGCCCACCTTGCCCTCCAGGAGGACGAGGGCTGGCGTAATTAGCAGGGCTATTTTGGATGCCGTGCAGCTCCCTGTGCCAGGTTTGCCATGATGGGAATGCTAACACGTCTGCCACACTGGGGATTTTTCCTCTTTAATCAAGGAGAAATGATTGCACTTTCTAATAAAAATTAGATACGCTTGTTCAGATTTATTTAAATTTTGAAGTGGGGGGAGAGAAACATTCTTAGGTAGTGGAGTCAGCTTGTACATAATCATGGCTCCTGAAGGTGTATTTTTCCAGCCATTTTGATCTGGTAGATGATATAGTGTTGGATTTTGCTCCGGAAAAGGCAATAATATCTGTAAAATAGGAATAACGAGAAGATTGCTTTAATTACCGCTGCAGTGAGTGGCACCCTTTACCGAGCATCGTATCACCTTCATTGATCTCGTCTCCTGGCGCGTTTAACATCGCGCGTGAGCCGCTAATAAAAGCGAGTAAATGAAAAACGCGCCCGCCGTGGAGTCAAACTGTTGATTTCGTTATGAGGTGTTCGACTTTTAAATAATTGGTTATAGGAATCCCCCCAAAATTTATGGGAGCAGCTATATGTTCTGAGCCCACAATAGTTAGAAACACCCTCATTAAGTTTCCCCTGGCTGTAAATCAGCTCAGGGCTATGGAGCATCATTCCGAAACTTGGCCCTAGTGCCCAGGAGGAGTTTTCCCACGGGTCTGGATTTGGCGAAAGGCTTTGCTTACTCTGCCCTTGCTAGTGACACTCGGGAGCCTTTCAGTTCTGCGGTGGCTGTGGAAGCCCGTCCTGGAGGGAAATTAATTGTTCTGCTGGGGACCAGGTCTTTTCCTTCAATTATGTTTTATTTTTATTTAGCGCTGGTGGTGGAAATTTAAAACTTGCCCGTGTATTAGCGTCCATCAGTGCCGGGCCGTAATTCCATAGAGCGGAATAGGCTCCCATTAATCACCCGTGGAACTCAGCCGCGCGGCTAATTGAATGAGACGCGCCGGGAACGACGACCCGGTGGCTCTGCGGCGCTCGGAGCTTCTGCAGCGGCCCCCCTTCCCTTCCACGGGGCTGTTTTGTGCATCTTATAACACTAATAACACAGAAAGCCACTTCTAGAGCTTCCCTTGTTTGCCCTGAAAATAGGTGGTTGTCATTTGTGAGGATTTTAGAAGGGGCTGGATCAACGGGCTCAGAAGGAGCACGGATGGTGCCTCGGTGCCTTTTGGTGACCCTCGGGTAGTGGTTTCCCTCACATCTCACTGAGAAACGGCAAAAAAGGGAGGTTTCCTCCAAAGCGTTAGGAGCTTTGCAGATGAAAAGCATCCGAACCTAACTGCTGTATGCTGCAAAATGCAATTTAAGGCATAAGTCTTGTGGTCTTTACTTAAGTAAAATGATTTGCCCTTTGCTTGACCCAAGCAAAGACCGCAGAATTTTGCTTTTTAGCCTTTATTTCTGAGAGCTGGAAAAGGGAATATGTGTTTTTTCACAAATGGAGCCTCCACTGTGGTCATCTCTTCCTTTTTATCTCATTTTTACAAGAATAAGGAAAGGGATCCTGAACAAGATTGCAAATATAAGAATTCAGAATCACTAACAGCACATTTTATCCTACAGAAAATTGTGAAAAAAACTTCCAAAATTATTGCACAAATCCCCATGGATGTTTGCACTGTCAAGAGGTGGTGGCGGCCTTGGTTTTTGGGGCCCACTTGCATCCCCTGCTGCCATCCTTGGCTGCAGGACGGGGTTGTAGGACTGCACAACCCTGTGCGTGCAGGTAGCAGCTGGTGATGCGGGTGCTCGTGTGCCACCTTCCCTCGCCGCTTTTCGGCATCATTAACGCGTCCTGCAGGCTGGGATTGCCCGGCCGTGTGGCAGCGAGAGCTCTCTGCAACCAAGCACAGCGGTGGCTGCTGTTAAAATTATCCAGAGAAAACCCAAAATGAAAAAATAATGAATTACAGCGACGTAACAATTTGCTCTGTTTCATGTATTTGGGATGTCTGGCTGCAGGGAAGCAGCGGCGTCGCTGGCGTCTGTGCCCTGTATCTCTCTGGTCCTGCCCGAGCGGCAACATGCCCGGGATTGCACGGGAGGGTCCAGCAGCGGTGCTGCCTTGTGTCTTTTGGCATGCTGTGCAAGAAGAAGGAATGATTATAGGAATGAGCGTTGGTATTTAGGTCAAAAACCGTCAGAATTATCTCTGAGAGAGAGCCGTGGGCAGCTTGACCAAGGGGCTCGTCTACGAGCTCGTCAACTCACTTGATTTTTCTCTGCTTTGGAGGATTCGAAAATAAGTGAATGCCACCTCTTACTCCACTGATGCCTTTGGATGCGAAAACCAGTTCTGTGTTCAGTTGACGTTATGCTTGGATAACGGGATAACATTCCTGTATAAAGCTGAATTTTCATTACAGATTAGGCTCCTCGGGAAGGAGTGTTTGCCATCGGCTGACCGTGGGTAGGTGGGTAAGAGGAGGTGGGTTGGATGGTAATGAGCATTCAGCTCATGTATTTTCATGACCTTGAATAAATTAACGTCCATAAATCACTGGACTTGTGAATTTAAGGAACACTGGCTGCACTGTTCATTCATATTAATGACTTGTTATGATATTTCAGTTATTTTTAGAGCCGATCAGGCTTTTCACATGGATTGTTTTCTCACTGGGAAAATGTTGTTTGGTTTAAATCGAAGTTTTCCAGAAAACAGTTATGCTTCTTGGCGGGGGTTGTTTCTGTTTGCGCTTTTTCACGTTTCTCTCAAGTGATTTCTGCTTGGGAATACCCTCCATATCCGCTGTCTGTGTTCTCACCAGGGTCTCCTGCAGTTCTAACCCAGGGTGACTTGCTTGGAGATGTGTATTTAATAGGAGTGCTGAAATTCCACGAGAGGAAAACCCAGGCGCTCTTGGCAGCGTGAACCTGCAGCCCTTTGCTCCCGTGTTCATAGCACAAGGATGTGTTTCCACGTGGACCGTGGCTTGGATCGCATGTGTTTTTTTTATTTTCCCAGTGTCTCTGAGATGAGGACTGTTGTAAAAGGACAGAAGTTACTGCGGAGCTAATTTCGCTATCCTGCGTGCCATGAGAAAAAGGTAAATAAAGTCTTAACAGCCCTCATCAGTCTGTAGGAGCTGGGATGAAAAGAGGTAATGATTGCTATCGAAATGACAAATGGATGAGCATTTGAAATGGGTTTGGCATCAAGGGAAGACGGATGAAGGCGAAGTGGCTGCTGCCTGCCTGCGTTTTGTTCTTTGAAGGATATTATGATTAAAGCGCGTTTAGCGCTCTAGCTCCTCACTTGGGCCTCGATGGTGTTTTGAATGAAAAGGTGCAACAGTAATAAATTGGAGCAATTAGTGACTAAACACCACTCTGTCACAGAAGAGCCGTGTGCCAAAACTTAATGTGCATCCGGGGGAGAGGGAGAACCTGCCACGGGGCCATGGGGGTGTGAGACAAGCCGATGTCCACGGGGAAAACTCCATCGGGGGGTCTGCACTTGGTCCCTGCATGGTCTGGTGTGGTGCCCTGTCCTCCCCAGGGCAGAGACGTTGGCATCCTTGGTGTTGGCATCCATGAGGTCAGATCATGGTCCCGATGACAGTGCTGGGGTGCGACTTTGAGGACCTATTTGGAGAAGACCCCTGAAGATGCAACTGCTTGGAGTGCCTTTGCCAGCCCCAGAGCAAGGAGATTTGGCCCATGTTAGCGTCAGCAGAAAGACTATTAGGAAAAACAGGGTCATGTTAATCTTAGCAATAAACTTTTACTCTGAAGTGGTACCTCCTGCTTTTCAAGAAGGTGGAAGGCTTGTTTATGTGAGGTGGAAACCAAAGCTTAGCTAAGGAATGGTGAGACAGGTTGGTAAGGAGCAGAAAAGTGGTGAGGGCAGGTGGAGGAGTGGGATGCTGCTAGAAGGGACGTGGCGCTGCTGAAAACCTAGAGGTTAAAAATCCCATTCAAATGCATTTAAACCTCTTGAATTGTAAACAATTCTAACCTACCAGGTTATGTTTGGTCTGAGCGTGATGTTACGTGGCCCAAAGTGTTCTTTTCTGGTGCGTTGTGCACGGCGCTGACTTGCCACCCCGCAGCTTTGTAGGCCATGGGGCCGGAGATGGTCTGCCCTGAGCTCTCCACTCCCAGCAGTGCTGAGCGCTTGGTGAGGATCCATCCCTGCCCTGTGGGGCCTGACGTGGGCACTTGCCTCCTAAGGACTCTCCGAATGAGAAGCTTTTTATTGGGCATGCCACGTATGTCGAGCGTTCCTTATAAAAAGATGCACCTTGCTGCTAAGACGCGAGTGATTAATTTGCGAGCCAGCAAGCGGCTCGACTCTTCCAGCAATTACCATATTTGATGGATTTAAGCCCGCGCTAGGGACCTGACTGCCTCGAGGGTTTATTTGCAGTTCTCGATCTGTCGCAGGCAAAGAGCTCGTGGGGGGACAATTACTATACGAGGTCTTGGCGATCCTGTCGCGGTTAAAAATAACGTCCGAGCAGAACACGTTGCCCATCTGCTTGTTACGTGGGCACCAGCCCCGCACACCCGTCCTGGTGAGCAGCTCAGCTGCTTCCTGCAAAAAGGTGGGCAAATGTAAGTGCTTCTGGAAAACTTGCCTTTTGCGAAAATAAAGGAGCAAGGAAGCGTGCATTTTGTTCTGAAATGAAATGCAAAGGTTGCCGTATAGGTTATAGGAGTGTGTGTATGTATAACATGTGTCTATATGTAAAATAACTATGCCTAGCTTATTTTCGTGGCATCTGTTCAAGAAACTTGGGTTTTCTTCCTGGCGGTATTCCAGCTTGGCACCAAAGGCGCTTGCTTGTTTTTATGCAAAGAAAGAGAGCGAGTGCCTGGGAATTTCCTATTCTTTCTTCAGAGCAGGGGATGAAACAGTTGGGGGTGATGGTGGGAAAAGATAAAGCAAAGAAAGTCATGGCTTCAGCTCTTTTATTTTATTTTTTTGATCAGATATTCTGTCTTGTAAAGCCCTATGATGAAACTTCCCTGACTACTTTTTTAAAAAAAAAAACTTTTATTTTTCGCAAAGCAGCATCACGGCTGCCCTGAGCGCTTGCCCTTTCCACGTCTTGACGCGAGCATCAAGCCCGGCTCGCAGCCTCCGCCGCGGCAGCGCCGGCCAAACCCCAGAAATAGAAGTGCCTCCGATCGCCCATCCCTCCCGGAAATTTTTGACCTGCGTCCTTGCTTGGATAAAGTTTTCGTACTTTTTTCCCCCCTCCTTTTTTTCCAAATAGCCTTATTCATTCTGACGAGCGCTCGGTCCCTGCTTAAACAGCTCCCGCGGCCGCTGCTGCCTCGCGTCCCGCGGAGGGACGCTGTGTGTCGGAGCCCTTCAGCGCGGCGCTGCGAATAAAAGGTCATTCAGCCGCTGTGATTTATGGACCTCGGGGGAGGCGGCCGCTTGTCTCCTCCTCATTCCCTGCATACCTCTCCGTCCCCGTCACTTTCGGGCTCCCTTTTTCTTTTTAATTTTTTCTTTTTTAAATTTTTTTATTTGTTCACGTCAAAATGAATAATGGTAGCTTCCCCTTATAAAAAAGTTGGCGAGGAAAAATAGGGAAAAATAAGAAAAAAAAAAAAAAAAAAAAAAAAAAAAAAAAAAAAAAAAAAAAAAAAANTCACGTCAAAATGAATAATGGTAGCTTCCCCTTATAAACAAGTTGGCGAGGAAAAATAGAGAAAAATAAGAAAAAAAAAAAAAGGGAAAGAAGAGGCTTGAGCTCGGAGAACGGCCGCAGTGAGCAGCGGAGGCGCCGGGACAATGTGGCCCTTGTTGTGGCAGCCGGCTCGGTGCCGGCGCGTGGCCCTCGGCTCCCCTCGCGCATTAACCATCCGCATCGCGGTCCGTCCCGGTTTGATCCGCAGGGTGGTTGTGCTCATTCCGCGCTAGTTGGAAAGACCGCTCTGTTATTCTTCACTTTTTAGTAAATTTTGCCCTCTCCTCCTTTTTAAAGATACCAGGAGCTGACAGGATTGCTTTGAAACGCGATGCGAGGAGCCGAGGCGGCTGCGCTCGGCTTTGATGGAGCCGCTCTGATTTGCGTTACCTGACGATCAAACTGTAGCTGTTTGTGCAACCTCTGTACCTCTGTTTTAGAAACAAAACAAAAATCCCGAGTTTTATTATAAAAAAGCAGAAAGCAGGTGGCACTGACAGCATCTTCTCACCTTTGACATCCTGTAGACAGCAGCGTTTGCAGTGTTTGAGGCTGTGCCCTTTCTCACTTCTGTAACAGCTCCTCAGAGTTTGGGCTCTAACTTTCCATCTCACCTGGGAATAGAAATAGAAAAGGACCCGTCTGCCCCTCAGATACCTGTGCTCTGCATTGCGGGTGAAGCTCACAGGACGTATTTTGTGTTCTTCCAGGCCTGCAAGGGCTTGAGTTTGATATTTACCTTCAGTTGGCAGGACTGGAAACCCACCCAAATGAAGGAGGCTGCAAGAAGCAGCTTCTTGGGGCAGGTTTTGCTCTGTAGCGTATCCTTGGTGGGAGCAGCATTAATACGATGCAACTCACTAGGGCAATTGCAAGCGACCAAGCAAGAAGATAGTCAAAGGCAAATAGAACCTGGGAGGAGAAGAGGCCTGTGTGCAGGTGGGAAGTGCTATTCATTATTATTATTATTATTTACTGCAGAAAATTAAATACAGGCTACCAAAGCAGCATTCTGTTGTGCTATGAGCCACAGAAAAAGATGACATCTCCGCAGAGCGTGGCTCTTGCTTGGAGGTTTGTACTGGACGCGCCATCCGCCCGGGGCCGTGAGGTCTAAGCGGTGCTGCTGGCTCGTGCTGTGACTGCTCAGAGCACCGAGGGCTGCGGAAAACCTCCACGGAAAACGTCAGGAGTGTGTTCGGGGGGAAAAAAAGAAGCAACAAACAAATCCCTGCAAAATATCTGAATTTGGAAGAATCCAATTCAACCACTTTTGAAGCAAAACTGGTTGGATTCTTAACACAACTCAGCCTTTCACTTTGAAAGGTTGATGGAAATAGAAGAGTTCATCTTTAAATAACAGTTCTAAGTTCGAGGCCAACTTTATTTGTAACAAAGAGCCTCACTGTGGAGTTTACTAAGGGTGGCTTTTATTAAAACTCATCTCTTTGGTAACTTTTTTTTTTGAATGAACCCCTCCATTTGGCTAGGAAACTTTCTTCAGTCAAAAGTTTTAACTGCATCAGCCCTGCAGTCCTTCCCACGTGCATGAAGATGTTGGTCCTGCCACGGAGGAACAACAGGTCCTTGAGAGAAGCTGGTTGCTGACACGACAGTGAGGACGGTCGGAAACCCGTTGTGAGGAGCTAGGAGACAAACTGCTGGGGCAAAGGAAGTAGAGAAATGAGGGAGGAATTTCTAAATGGCGCGATACAGAGTGAAGGCAGCAGCGGATGAGATGGCTGTTATTACTAATATTTAGCAATAGATAATTATTAGCAATTAACAAGTATGGTAATCCTATTGCTGGATAATTATTAGCAATTAACGAGTATGGTAATGCTATTGCTGTAATTTGCTGTCAAGTAACAAGCACCACTCTGAGCACAAGTGCTAACTTCTCCTTTTTGCCTCGGAGCCCTCCAGCGGGGATAGATGTTTTGCAGTTACAGGGTAGTTAGGGGAGAAGGAGGAAAAAAGAAAAGAAATCAGAGTTTGGCAGAACAAAAGCCTGCAAAGAAAACTATTATATAGAATTTGGTATTAAAAAATAAAAAAGGGAGGTAATAAAGCTAGACACAGAAGCGGAGAGGCTCTAACTTCAGTAGCCATGTGCTCCCCAGGAGAAAGCAGAAGGATTGGAGCATAGTGGGAGATGGACTGTGAGCCCTCAGTGCTGGGCTTAACAGAACTTAAATTATATTTTGAAAGATATTAATAACTGCGGCAAATAGAACAAAAAAGTCAGCCAGGCTCTGCTTTAAAAGCTATGAATAGCAAAGCAAAGAAAGGACCCTGTCAGAAACCTGTTTTTTTTCTATGTTGGTTTGGCTCCTGGTTTCTCCCAGACTGGCCTCTTCCACACCAGTGTTTTTCTTGGAGTTCGGGGCATGAAGGGAAATGTCTATCACAGTAGGAAATGAAGGGCTCCTCATCGCAGGCCCTTTTTCCTCATGCTTCTGCCTTGGTCCTCCCTTGTTGCATAAATATTTAATGTTTCTCAGCATTTCATGGCAGGTCTGCCTCGGACCATGCACTTGTTGAGGGCTCTGTCTTTGATTTCAAAAGTATTTCCAAAATCACAGTGACGTTTTCTGGCTCTGTGTAGTTCTCTGGATTTGTGTTCTGGGAGATTTTGATGCCTTTCTACATGGAGAATCAATGGCAGTATAGAATGTCTCCCTTTCGTTGTCACTATTATTGGTCCAAGAAACTCATTTTTCATATTGCTCTGTTGGGGAAAACCTTTGAAGCTGTCGCCTTCAGCCGTGATCTTCCCCAAACAGTGAAATCTCTCTTTCTTTTTCTTTCCCTCATACACTGCTGAGTTACTGTTATTACCGTGCCACATAAATGTTTTTCTGTCTTTGCACACAATTGGCAAAACCCTGAGGCAAATCCGTATCTCTCGCAGCACTTGGCTCTGCAGATACCATCTGGTGCCCAGCACCTAGGCTCTGATGCTCCCGTCGCTCCCGCAGCCCAAGGGGCTTTGGGGCGGGCATCAAAGCGACTGACTGTAAATTTTAGGCTCTCCCAGAGGTAGAGGCTCAGCCAAAATGGAAATGGGGCCCTTCACTCTGCTCGGTGCGATGCAGGTGTTGGGCACTGGTTATGGGAGAGATGGCAGTTTGTAGAGCATCTGCTCAGTGCGCTAAATTTGGGGAGGACGAGCTGGATTTTATGTGCAAATAAGCAGAGTAAATTTATTTTGTCCAGTTCGGCTGCGCAAACTTGCGTCAAGTTTGTAGCAAACGCAGCTTTGGGCTGAATTTCTTTCCCCTCGGGTCTGGCAGTGGAGCAGGGGAGCGGAGGGCAGGGTTGAGCTCCTGGACAGGAGCAGCCCCTGCAAACTCTGTGTGCCGTGTTGACTGCAGTAAAGCAGACAGCAAATATCCTCTATCCCCTGCTGCTCGGTGGGGCTTCCCAGTGGAACAGCTCCAAAAACCTTGTGCCTAACGAACGCGGTTGTGTGGCACCGAACTGCCTCTCCGTAGTGCACAATCTGGCCTTAAAAAGAACAACAGGGGAGAAAAAAAACCTAATTGAATTCTCTCAGGTAATCTCTCAATGAAGGAACATAAGTGCTAATTACTGCTGCCGGTGACATGGAGAATTACTGAAGCATAATGCTGCTTTCAGGTTAAAAAAAAAAAAAAAAAAAGGGAAAGGAAGGACTATATTTACAAAAATAAGTTATTTAACACTCAACGGGTTGCATCTCCGATAGTGTCGCAACGCACCTATTAAATTTTTAGTGCCAGATGATGATTCACAGCTTGGGTACCGAAGCTGCCGAGCGGCATAACCCAAGCCACAATTATTAATTAATCAGGTGCTGAAGTGCCCAAAGAGAGAACAGTAGGCAAATGGTAAGAGCCTCCCTGGGATATGGAGCCTTTTTTCTTTTTTTCCTTTTTTTCTGAGATAGCAAATTAGGTAAAACATGTATCATAATGTGATGTCCCTTTAGCAGATATTGCATCCATTATTCTTTCCACCCAGATTAATACACTTATTGATGAATACCCTCATTCTTTAGGCTGCTCCCAAAACTGATTTGCAATTGTAAAACAATTTAGCTCGGGAACCGTATGTACTGAAAGGAAACTTTGGGAGATACCGTAAATTATTTTGACAGCTTTGAAAGTGCTGTTTATATCACCAGTCACTACACATGCCAGGATGTTGTGATTTGACTACCTCGTTCTTACTGAAAGAGGAAGTATTAGATTACTGTTAAAGTCAATAAAGAATGAGGAAAAGCTGCTTGTAGAAAATAAGATCATTGAGTTTGTAGCTAGTTTTAGTTTTCTTCCAGGAGTATCAATTAAATTTCCCCCGTAAGTGGGATGGATGGGGCTCGGGAGCGTCCTGCCGTGCATCTGGCTGCGTGTTCACGCTCGCAGCAGCCGCGTGCGGCAGAAGTGCTGCTGCACGGGCGGGCAGCGGGGACGGGGGACGCCAGCCCAGCCGCCGAGAAGCAGCTGGTGACGTTCTGGAGCGTCACCATGGCGCCTTGAGTGGGGCCACTTTAGGCAAACAAGAGCAGGTTGGTCCTCGTGAAGGTTTCGTGGCAGTGCGGGGCTTCCTGCAGGGCTGGTGGGCACCGAAACCTGGTTTGAGCCACCGCACGAGGTCAGGGCGCTGGTGGCTTGGCCAAGGTTGGGTCCTTACCCTTCCACAGCTCCGGAAACCCCCAGTGCCCGTCTTTTCCATAGGGCTGGGGTAAATCAAGCCCCTAACCTTCTTCTTTTCCATTCTTTCTCTTCTGGGGTACAAGTGCCCCAGGAGGCCAGGGTCTGTGTCCAGGCAGGTGGCATGGGAAGGAGGAGCGATTGGTGCTGGGGGCTGCAGGTGGCATCTGGCACGAGATGGGAGTAGTTTACACGTCTCCAGCACTCTTGCACCTCCTTCCAGAGCTGAGCTGAGGCTGGAATAAATCACTTAAAAATAAAAAGGCAGCGTGCGTATGCTGCTTATTTATCACACACATATTTAATTTAAAATGCCATCAATGAGAGGGTTATTTTTGTAAAAAGGAATGTAATTTTTATAGCTTCCTAATCTCCTTTTGAGTAAGAAATATTGCGTGTATTGAAGCTTATTAGTACAGCATGGTCATTTTGGGTGTCACCCTGCTTCTGTTTAGCTCATCATTTTAAGAGTAATTAGCTTGCTTTCCTTGAGCTCTGATGCATGTGTATATAACAGTGGCTTGATATCCCCTCGGCTTTGTTTTCTACCACCGAATCAAGGATGTACGTGGAAGGACAAGGGAAAAAACAGGAGACACCGCGGGAGAAGGGAAATACTGATCCTAGAGAACAAGCGAGCATCTTTGCAAGGATATATTAAAGCCGAGCTAATAGCTGCAGCAGCGCCGAGGCAGAGCACAGGGCTGTTATCGCTCTGGCTGGAGATGGCTGGGGCAGTTCCTGGCCGTGCCGTCCTCGCTGGCGCGCGCTGTCGTGTCCCGCTGCGGCGTGGCCGTCCCAGGGCGCTGCTGCCCAGGGCTGTGTTTCGGGGCTGCTCTTGTGGTTTGGGGGCACTGCTGTGCTGGGTTAGACCTGGCAGTTCATGGCCGTGCCGTCCTCGCCGGCGCGCGCTGTTGTGTCCCGCTGCGGCGCGGCCGTCCCAGGGCGCTGCTGCCCGGGGCTGTGTTTCGGGGCTGCTCTTCTGGTTTGGGGCACTGCTGTGCTGGGTTAGACCTCCCTCAAAGTGCGGCCCTGCCTTGGGCTGCCACTCCATGTCAAAGGCACCGGGAGTCATTTACCTGTTACAGCTGATCGCGGTGATTGCATCCTGCTTAAACAGTGGAACCGCGGCGTTTTCCCTGCTACAAAGTCCGTGTTAAGTGCTTTTCTTAGCCTATTTCAATCCATCCGCTGTGCCCGAGTGATCTTCTCCTTTGAATAGCTCCTGGTTAGGGATCCGGTCCAGGACCTGGAAATGGGATAGCACTCGGAATATTGATCATGTTATTGAGCGCTTGCATGAGGCCATGTTGCACAGTGCTTGTTCTGCTGCATCCTCAGGTTCCCTGGGGAGTTGTGGTCTCCGGCCTTAAAGCAGCTCCTGGGAAGGCTGATCCATTGCTGTTTTCAGGGTAGTTCCTTGAATATCTTTCCCCCAGCACTTGAGGCTTGGTTGGGAAACACCTGTATTGGCTGCAGGTGGATCGGACAACATGTTAGGTGTTTGGTGACTGATTTTGGGAGGAAAGGACGGCATTCAGAGCTAAGGGCTGCCTGGGAGGTGGGTTTCCCTGCAGGGTCCTGGGAATGGCGGGGTGATCAGCGCTCATATCTGCACCATCCAGCTGTCAGTCTTGCTTTTCAGCTGCAAATGAAGATGCAAGTAACCTGGTTTTTAACATATGCCCTCACATTCACATGGTAATGCTAGGGAAGCATCCTTGACTTAGGGCTCTGACCTGTAGGGAAAATAACAGATTGTTTACACTGGTAATTGCAGTCATTTCCATATCAATAGGCCCAGCTAGACCATTCCCTTAAAATAACAAACTTATGGCAGGATGGTAGTTATCCGATCTGGTAAATGGAAGGGCTTTGTGAATCTGTGGTGAATCAGGCAAAGGGAGAAAAGGCAGTTACAGATGAATCAGGTTTATAATAAGTGCCATTTAAACTGTGCATTATGAAGTCCCAGCAGACACAGTAGATGTGAGGAATTTGATGAGGCTAAAAAAAAGAAAGGCGGGGGGCGGGATTTAGTGTAAAGGATTAGTCAGAAAATATTGTTCTCGGTCATTAGCAGATAAAAATCAGCAGGGAACTGAGAGGGGCTCTGTTTCTTAGTGCTAACAGGGGTCCTGGCCTCTTGACCTCCCTGGGAGGACAGTGCCTCCTACCTGTTGGGTGTCTGAAGGGCTCTCGGTGTTTGTTTGTATCACAGATGGGCTAGGAGAAGTTGAGATCCTCCTGCTGCTCTTGGCCGTCAACAAGAGAGTTTGTCATCAGAATAGAAATGCCATTTTTTTTCCCAAAGGGATGAAGGATAGATGTTTTATGCCCTTTGCAAAAATCCAGGACCTGCAGCAGACAGTGACGGGGGGGCTCGTGAAGGTCACGCCTGGTACCGTTGTCTGAGCAGGGACCTGAGCAGGAGCTGTCAGCTCACAACAGGAGTCCGTCCAGCGCTCCGCTCGCCTGGGAGTCCTGACACGCGGGGTCGGTAAGGTCCAAGTCCCTGAATTGCTGCCAGACGCGTTTGAGGATGGCAGCGACGTGGGATTGCGGCGTTGCCTGTCCACAGAGGGCACCCAGGCCACACACACGGAGTCGGCCCGGGCTCGGCCCTTAATTACTGCCTCGATGAGACCCTCTGGTTGGATCACGTCATGTTGGATGGAGTGTCCTATCTCTTCTTCGGCAGGCAAATTCGAAGGCCTTCATTCTGGAATTAGGAGGACCTGGAAGGGGCATTAGAAACCCTTCTGTGAAAGGTTCCATAAACTACCGCTAATTAGGTAAACCTCCAGCCCGTAAAGGCTGCTGCTGCTTTGCACCATGAATTCAAAGCCTAAAACAGAGAGAGAGGTTTGAAAGCATTCCTGAAAATGAGCTGTTGAATAAATACAAGATTTCTTATTCAAGAAGAATTAGGCTCTTAGAATAGTTGCTTAATTTCTGTAAGAAATATTCAATTTTTTTCTTTTTTATTTCCCTCCCACAAATCACTATACTGTCTTTACTGGGGGAAAAAATGTGCATGAAAATTCAATTTTAGCAACGTTTGGAAGCCGCTCTCTCCGCTAAGGAGCGTGCTGGGGAGAGATTAGACCTTTACACCAAAGAAGAGGCAAACGGTGCAGTTTAATAAAAATGGAGACAAGTAATGAAAAAGACAAAAATGAAAATGTAAACAAGCCACCGGCCGCTGTGTAGAGCTAGTGGTGACTCATGGTGCAAAGGAGTATTAGGGAGCTAGAACCTGATCTGGCTGCTTTCATGTAACCATTCCCGGTGTCCGGGCTCCGCTGCAAAAGCCTCCCCGGGGTTATACCGCTCGTCTGCTCTCCTCTTCCTGGGATAGATCCTTGTAGAAGGTTGACGATTAGAAATAAATGGGTTTTAACAGCAAAATGCAGCTACTGAAATACGTTTTGTGGCTGGTGTGCTGGAAAGCGGGCTATCAAAGAGGTGAGAGCATCTGCAGCTCATAACAGACTGCACGTCCCTGTATTTTCTTCTCAAGAACTGGCAGCAGCAGTTCCTCATGCGTTGCCCACGTGTTTGCCCAGCTTCACCTGCAGTACCAAGTGCAACGCTCTGCAAAACCGTCCCGATTTCATCATGTGTGGTCAAAGGAGAAGGGTGAGCAAGAGCAGAGCCCCCTCGAACTTGCTCAGAGCCGGCTTGGGCACCCTTCTGTGCCTGCCTAATGGCGTTTCTTCAGTGCCCGTAGATTGCATGGGTGCTAGATGTTCCTTTGCCTTTCTTTTATAATTTTTTGTAGCTGGCAGGTCAGGCATTAGCCCTACTAGAAAAGGGACCCCCCGAGATCCTGGTGATATGAGGGCCCTGCCGCTCACAATTCCCGTCTCCCTTTTCAGAGCCGTAGAAGAAGGAGCCCCAGGAGGTGCAGCCGGAGTTGCTTGGGGCCCAGATAACCTTTAAGCTGTGAACGTGGAGCTCCCAGTACGACGCGCAGGCTTTTGTGTCTCCGAGCGCGTTGCTTTGGCACTGCCCCGTGAGAATTGCACGTGTTTTAATTCTGCTGTTCGCACAGCCAATGCTGCGGCTTTGCCCGTAGACTTGTTTTCCCTGTGGGTGGGGAGCGGGGGGAAGTCCACGATAAAATCTTATCTGGGCTTTTCCAAGCACTGTTTGGACCAAAGGAATCTGAAACAAACCCCGTTTATCATTACGGCTCAGATTGAGCGAAGCGCTGAATGCCAATATGCTGATTTTTATCTCGTGCGTTGAAGCAACTTGGAAATGCTGCTCGAAAGCAGCTTTCTACTATCGTTGTGCAAGAGCCACGTTTAATTCCGCAGATACTGCGTGTCCGAGCTTAAGCTTGCTTGGGCAGGGAGCGTTTTTGCTGCTTTCAGCTCAGGTAAGTGGTGCTGCTCCCTTGCAGCACCATGAGCTGTGCTTGCTACTTGAAAACATCATTATTCTTTATTAGCCCGACTTGAAAATACGAAGCAAAGGGATGGAGACTGTGCATTCATAGTATGTATGTATAGTACAACATAGGGCAATGCAGAGTACAACAGCACAATGATGGATTTTTGCAGGTGTTTTTTATGTAAACTGCATATTGTATTTTACAGGCAATTTTATAGAATTATATGGATTTATATACATCATCAGAATAGCTGATATAAGATTACCGACTGCTTCTGAGAGGCAACAAGTAAGGAAAAAACTAAATAAAAAAGCAAACTCACCCACCCCTGTTCTGAGAAATGTTTGGCTGGAAAGAATCTTTAAAGATTTTTCTTTCTCTGTCTCTCTTTCTTGTTCCTTCAGTGCCAGACCTTTCAGTACTTCTGCTTTAGGGCTTATTTTGCTCCTTTTGTAGGCACCAAATGTTTTCAACAAAAACAGAACTAGTTTTCCTCTATTTTGTTATAAAAGCTCTTTTTCCAGCATGAAAAGCCAGATGGAAATTTTCTTCTGCACCAAGTACCTATGCTGTATGGCAAATTAATACCTGGTGTACGTTTTTCTGTAGATATTTATATAACCTATCAAGAAGAGATTTGGGCTATTTTTGCTGCTTTAAGCTTTGCTAATGCACACTTCCCTGCGCAGGGGTTAGAGCAGATATGTGAAACCGCCTGTGAAGTTGAGGCTTCAGAACAGGGTTATTCTGGTGTCGCGTGGGTTTTGCTGGGAAATGTGGCTGTTTGGACAGAGCCAGGGGTCGCCNTGTAGATATTTATATAACCTATCAAGAAGAGATTTGGGCTATTTTTGCTGCTTTAAGCTTTGCTAATGCACACTTCCCTGCGCAGGGGTTAGAGCAGATATGTGAAACCGCCTGTGAAGTTGAGGCTTCAGAACAGGGTTATTCTGGTGTCGCGTGGGTTTTGCTGGGAAATGTGGCTGTTTGGACAGAGCCAGGGGTCGCC
>VWPW01028732.1:0-42513 GCA_013389825.1 Crypturellus undulatus
TCCTAGGCCCTTTCTGCTGTGCTTGCAACAGGACTGTTTCTGTAAAGAAGGTATTTAAGTGTCTCTGCCTTCTCGGTATCCTCCTTCACCAAGGTACAGCCCTGTAAATGATGGTTGGATGCCACCCAGGCATCCTAGCTTGTATCAGGAATAGTGTAGCAAGCAGGGCCAGGGAGGTGATGATTCCCCTGTACTCAGTGCAGCTGAGGCTGCACCTCGAATACTGTGTTCAGTTTTGGGCTCCTCACTACAAGAGAAACATTTGAGGCATTGGAGTGTGTCTAAAGAAGGGCAACAAGGCTGGTGAAGGGGTTGGGGCGCCGACATATGAGGAGCGTTTGAGGAAGCTGGGATTATTTAGACCGGAGAAGAGGAATCTCAGGGGAGACCTTATGGCTCTCTACAAATACCTGAAAGAATGTTGTAGTGAGGCAATCCCTTCTTCAAAATAACTACCAGTAGGACAAGAGGAAATGGCCTTAAATTATGCCAGGGGAGGTTCAGGTTACCTAGTAGAAAAAAATTCTACGTGGGATGAGTGGTGAAGCATTGGAACAGGGTGTCTCAGGAAGTGGTGGAGTCATGATCCCAGGAAATGTGTAGATGGGGCACTTACTTAGGTACATGGTTGAACTTGTTGATCTTGAAGGTCTTTTCCAACCATAATGATTCTATGATTCTAAACCACACTACAGCAACTGATGGGTGGGTGTGTCTCTTACAGCATCCAAAGAATAAGGGAGAGTGATTCAACAGCTTCACAGCATCTCTCTCTTGTTGATCAAGCATGACTCCTTGCTCTTTCTTTCATTAGGAGGTGGTCACAGATTGCAACAGAAGCAACAACTGTGTACATAACATATGATGTGTAGAAACCCTGACTGTTGACATTGCTACACAAAATCAGTTTGTAACTGAGATAAACCCTCAGTTGTGCTAGTGGGAGGGCTTTCCATTTTTACTGCAGGTGGGCTCATCTCATGTGTTTCCATACAATATAGTGGTAAAGCCATATACCCTTTATTTGGAAAAGTATTTTCTGAGGAGTTCTCTCTATTTGGACAAAATTTCTGTCTCACCTCTAATTTACCTATTTGCTTTGCTAATATCATCTCCTGAGATATGTCTTTGCCTATTGTTGCTTCCATCTAAAGCTGTTCATACATTTTATTTTTTTAACCACTTTTTAATTATATGCACTTGGAAATATGTGTGTTTACACTGCTGCTGCTCCCTAGTGGAGATGCTGCTGAAGCTGAGAGTAAAGCTTTTGTGCCCAGTGGACTGCCTTTTACAACTCTTTTTGATCAGGTTTTGCCTGGGAAAACCAAGCTGCCTGTGTGGACTCCTCACATACTGTGTAATAACTGGTGCAGGCTACAGCTTGCAAACAGCAGAGGCTTGTGGTCATTAAATGACTGTTAATTTTTGCCCAGGCCTGCTCAGCCTTTAATGTATTTCTTACTTCTCCACATAATCTCCTTAAGACTAAACACCAGGGCAGGTTCTTGCTAATCCACTAGCTGTGTTAGCCTTATGTTTTCAGAAGGAGTGTGTGAAATAGGGGAATGTGGCTTTGTCTGACTAAGGACAGATCCTGTCTGTGTTTTCCCAAACCCCTCCCTTTGTCTCAGTGTCATTGCTTGAAGACTTCTTTGGGAGTCAAACCTTGGAACTGATTCATTCACAGTTAAATGTGGTGGGGAAGAGGGAAACAATTCATTTTCAGACAGGTTAGTCATTCGGCTGATCATGTTGCAGCTTCCGATCTCACAGAGACACAACACAGAGAAATGAGAAAAAGCAATCAGCGCCAAAGGAAAGAAGGAACCATCACTTTTATGGCCTCCTAGACATAAGTTGTTCTACCTTAATTTCAATCATGTCATCTTTGCCCTCTGTTTCATTCAGAGTCCTCAATCCTGTTTCCACTGTCCATATATTTCTATCATCTCCCATCTAGTCTATCCAGGTGTCTCACTGTCCCCTCAGTTTGGATCTTCTGCCTCCCCACTCAGACAACATGCAGATGACCTGCAGCATCGTCTCTCTGTCTCTCTCTCGTGTGTAATTTTTCTCATTCCTTTCTCAGCAAATTACTCTATGACAGTTGAATAATAACATTTCTGACACATTAAAGCTATGCCGGCCAAGATTTCTGCAGTCAGTATGGGCAATTAAAGTCAAGAAATGAAACAGAGAAAAATAAAATTGCAAAAGAAGAATATTGAGCTAGACCACGATGTACTGCAATAACATAATGCCTGTGTCTCCATCAATACCTACTGACACACATTAACTTCTGATAAGCACAATGGACAAGTACCCTTAAAAAGCAAGTGGGAGATTTTTGCTTTCTTATTCTCCAGTTTTAAAAATTAATTGTCTCTCTGAAAACTCAGGGCCTGGTGCAAGGCCCAATGAAGTCAACAGAAAAATGACAAGGTTTTCAGGTCCTCTTGGATCTTATTTGCATATCCCAGAACCTGGAGGAAAAAAGGAAGGCAGAGCTGTTGGGAGAAAAGCAATTCTCATGCTTGAAGGATTCTTTCTGGATTTCTAGGGGTTTGTCAGGCTTGTAGCATGCCAGTAGCTTTCAAGTGCACACTTTGAGTGCTATCCTTACCAAAACCTTCTATTGCAATCAGATTAATAAAGGACCTTCATTTGATATAATTTATTCTGCAACACTCTTGATGTAAAGCTTGAATCATAAAGACACTGCATATTTTTTGCCCAAAGTGCTCTCAGTCTGGGAAAAATGATATGTCCATTATCTCAAAACACTACAGTCTTTTTAGAGAAGTGTCTTTAGGTTTTGAGAAACAGAATGAGGAAACAGGACCTCCACTGCAACTCCTCACTCCACTTCAGCCTTAGGTCTTAGTCAAAATGATGAAAATCTGCCTTCCAGTTTGAATGTTGGAGTCCAATTTTGGATCATGAAAGACTTTGTAGCTAGCTGGTGCTTGAAATTTCTTGAGATTTCTGTTAGCATATATTACCTCTACTAGTATAAGTAACAACTGAAATATATTTTTAAGAGTTCAGGAACAAGCAAGAAAAAAATAAATTAGATGTAACAAATATGCCATATCAAAATCGTTGACAAATATAAGGGCTTTGCACATAAATACTACAGCGCTCTGGAACACAACAGCCACTTCAGTTCTGCTTAACCTCCAGTTAAAGAGAAGTCAGGCAGGTATCACTTATTTGAGTGAGTGAAACCACAAGTCAAGCTCTATTCTACATCAGGAATAAAGCTGTTAGGGAAATGCACAAGGTCTCCAGTGCTGAAGGAAGGACAAACAAAAGCTTTTGTCAGTCTCCTTGCATTTTCAGCAGCTGATGCTGGTGCTTTCCAAGGTCCAGGATCACCTGAAGCAATGGCAAGAGGTTGGGAGTACCTACAGCTTGCAGATTCTTTGTAGAAGGCCTTAATAGCCCTATTGCCTTCTGCTGTTCTCCCACTCTCTTGCTAGCAGAATGATGCTATTAATGTTTCTTCTGGATCCATTTACCAATGTGAATATTTAGAGCTGTTGAATTGTTTGGCTGAGCAAATAGGATTAGTGCTGTATTCCTAGTGGGGTGGGGGGTGGCATATAGACTCATAGGAAGACAAGAGGGAAGGCTGATGAGAAGATTGCTTTCAAGTCTGGAAGTATACGCTATATGGGAGGCATGCTGATAACTTCCAATCTACCGGTGATTGAATTAGATATGCTCTTAAATGTGAAGTGGCTATACACAAGTCAGAGGCTTAACTGGTGCCAGTCTGCTGAAAACCTGACAAGGTGCTCCTGCAAGGATTCTTGCCACCCGAGCAGGCCTTGGTGATGTTTTGCTGTTGCAGGACAGAAAGCCCCTGCTGCTGGCCTGTGCCAAGTCCGCTCTTGCGAGTATCGGATCTTCAAACTATTCCCAGTACAAACTGAGATACTTTGTTTCCATTTGTTCACATGACATGGCATTGCATGCCAAAAAACACACTCACTCACAGTGATCACTCACTGACTGATTGAAGAAAATCTTCCTCTCTTTTTTTTTTTTCTTCATATGTGAATTTGAGCGTGGCTCATGGTCGACTTAAAATATAAAGTGGTTTTATGACTTCTTTTTTTTGAATCCCCGCTTGTCTGAGTGCTGAGTATTGTCACTAACAACAGTGTGTTTTCTCTCTATGCTTTTTCAAGTACTTTAACTGCTCTTTAATTTCTGTTCCAATTTTGGAACAGAAATTATAATAAAAAGTTGCACTTAGCCCATTCGTCAGAATAGCAATGAACAGCACTTGGTGAGACCTGTCTTAGATTTATAGAAATGGAGCTGTGAACATTTTTAATCAGAGCAGGAAAAGATCTAACCAAAAATATTTTGGCTGCTGAGTGGAGGCAAATTGAAATTAGTTTTACATTAGCAAGTCTTTCACACAATGTACAGTTGGGATAACAGTGGTTTATTACATGGAGATTATCATCTTCTGCTTTTCAATTCAAAGAGTAAATATTGGGGAGAAAACCTTTGTTTAACCCCTGTTTTGACAATGATTAGGCAAACAGTACTGTGATTTCCATATGTTCATACTTAACTAAATACTGTCCATGTTTTTGAAACAGATGCTCACTCTGATATTCTGTAAAGGAATTATTTATAAATATTTACCTTCTTTTCTCTTATATTTGTTTATTCTGGATGGGAATATCCTATCTGTGAGGGCTAAACTGCAACAAAAATTTAGATGAATTGAAAGAACTGAGAAAAATGACCATAATTTTTCCTCTGTAACCCTCTGCACAAATTATTCCCATTCGATCCAGACAGAAAAAGAAGGGAACAGACTTGACTTCGAGAAGTAGGTTCTGGAGCCAAAAAACAATCCATGTTTCAGTACAGACTCCTAGTCCTCTGCTTTAGCTATGTATCCTGAGTTACAGACGGTTAAAAGCACGCCGCAGGAGTGGAGCAATGCACATATAGTCACCTATTAAGTAAGTAAGTGCAGCATTTCCCTCTGCAGGAAGGAGCTTAGTTTTCTCACCTTAAGTCAAAAAACAACTGAGAGTTCCAGATAGACTTTTGGAGACATTCATACTAAATAATATCTAGCTATATATAGACAGATGGGCTACATAAAACTACTAATGAATGATATAATAATTAAGATGCAAGGACTTTCAAGCATTATGAAGCTTCTTGAATGATCTGGAACATAAATAATACTTCTCTCTAGCAGCCAGAATACAGCAAATCCTCTTGAATAAGGTATACATGACAGAAAGAAGCTGACCTGGATCTTCCCTAAACCCCACAACTGAGGAGAAAACACGAGAACCTCTCAGCTGTAAAGAACAAGTTTCACCTTAGGGTTTGGACTGGGCCTTAGTCAGACTGCTTTTAATGCTGGAAGGAGAGAATCAGAGGGAAGGTAAAGTGCGTAACCTGAACAATCTAAGACCAGCCTACTCATCAGTAGTTGCAACCTTGTTCTTTCCCTCAATAATAACAGCACCAGAGACAATCCCAGCTTTCAAGTGTTCTTTCATATTGGCAAAACAGACAGTCAGACTATACCTATTCTGCACACACACTCTGAACATCCCAGATTTGTCTGTGCTTCAGCTATCTCATAGTGCAGCCTTATGTGAAGGTCTTTTTAAAGGACTCAGTGACTTAGAGATCGGCAAGAGCATTCTTACAAGTCCTGATTCAAAACCTTACAAGTCCTGATTCAAAACCTTATGTGGTCATACTTCCACTGACACTAATGGCCATTCAACACCCTCTTAACCGAGTTCACACAATACTTGGTTATTTGTGGATTCTTCAGTTGGAGCATACAGGCAGGTAAAAGGACAGGGAGTAACAAACAATGAATCAGTCTATGTGAATGTAATCTGACCACAGACCAGCTTCTGAGTGGCTCAGTTCACCTACTCCTGGTTTGTGCCCGTATAACTAAAAGCAGAATCAAGTGTACTGTTTCTTGTGTAGTCCAAGTATACAATTTCCCAGATATTGTTATCCCCTGATATAGTACTTCATGCCTGCTGCTTGCTGTAATCGCAGACTGAATCCAAGTACCCCATAGACAATGACAGATTGACTGCAACATTTTCAGGAAAACAACTTCCAAGTGGCCTCTTTCTTTGCTTGTTAGGTCCCTGCTGCTGACGTCATAAATTATCTTCTCTATCATTTTGGACAGCTGTGGTGATGGCATGTTTGATTGTTCTTTTTGTATATTAGTCATAGGTGTATCTGTAGTGCTTCAATTGATTATATTATTTTGTGCTCGAAATTAAATGCAACCATCTAAGCAATAGGCCCCTGTCCTGGAGGTTTCTGCATATGCAAAGCCCACTGCAGTTCTCATTTTTTTTTCTTAGTTTTACTCAAGTAATTTCTCAGTCAACATCTTCACTGTTTTTTTGGGGGCTCCATCTTTTGGACTCACCAGTTGCACTTACTGTCTTCTGATTCAGCATCTGTAGCTGTAAGATTGTGGTCAAATTTCCAAAGTGTTCATGCTGTGTTGTCTTTTGAAAGACATGTGAACATCAAAAGTGGCCCCTAATCATAATGTGATGGCTAGCTTACCTCTAGACTTTCTGTCCTCCTGGGAGGAGCCAGATTGGAAGAGTACCCCAGAACACTCAGGAGGCTCACTCAGCTCACCTAGAGCTGTGTGCAGTGCACTTGGGATCACTGTACACATCAGGACATTTCGAGATTTCAGTAGACTCTGCAGTGGACTATGCAATGATATCCCTCTTTTTCTACTTGTTAGGAATACCTGGTATTAATGTGTATTCTTTACGTTAGATGAAATTCCTGTCCTTTCTCACCTTCTACTAAGTTTAATGTTAACTAATAAACTAATTCAATTGAATGAAAAAAACTGGTATTTTCTGTAGAAACTTGTATTCCTGACCAATCCCTGGTCATCGTTTATGTTTTCCAAATCCGTGCATGGACACATGCCCCTGGTCGTTCCTTTATGAGACAAAATGTGGGCTGTCTGTCTTGATCAGTCTCACCTCAGAGACTGATCTGACTTCATTTACTCCTTTTTCTGGTCTTATTAAAGCTGTTCTTGATTTAGTCAACTCTTCCTGCATCCGTGCTCTTAAATTTTACAAAATTAAACCAAATAAATTAAATCAGATATCAGCCTGTTCAAAGAAAATAAGAGGAAGCAAAGGATGGAAAAGCTTCTGGGAACAATTAGATGAGCTTTACTCTGTCCAGCAGGGGGCATGAAAGGAGCATTTACTTCTCAGCAAGTCAAACCAAGCCAAGCGGTTTGACTTTCATTTCTCCCTTGAGAACCAGTTCCTGGCTAACAGACCTCACTATTAGGAAACATTTCCTGATACTTTCCCCAAAATTTCCATTGCTTAGTTAGTTGAATCGTAGAGTCATGCTCTTCATAATCCAAAACAATTTTTAAAAGGTCATTTACTCTCTAAAAACTTGCTTATATCAGCTAGGTTTTATGTCCCCTAAAGTCAACAAAGAAATCCTCTCTGGTTTCAGTGTTGTGTTCTTGTTTTTGTTTATTCCTTCAGTAATTTACCCTTTTCTTGCAATCTAGAAGCTATTGCCACATCTTTTTATTGAGCTTCTTGCTCTGAAAGGTAACTATGCAATATACCCCAGGAGGAATCAGATTCCCAAGCTCACTGCAACATTTTGTTTCTATCATTTCAAGACTCTGTTGAGGAGAGAGTTCTGTCTATGCAAAGCTTTCTTGCCATGTGAGAGCACTTTGGAAGACTCCAGAAACTCATTGAGTTTTCCATAGCCCACAGCATTGTGAAACTAACTCCTTAATTGCAAATAAGCTTTTTGGAAAGAGATCCAAGATTATGCAGAGGCAGGGGTAGAAGGGAGGGTGACTTTGGAATTGTTTACTTAATTTTTCGCTCTGTCTGTAGCATTCCAGGGAGTGTATATGTTGCCCATGTGTACAGCTGGCAAAAATCCTATGGCTTTCCAGGATCCTCCAGGCTTCTACTTGCTGTTCAAATATCCTCCAGAGCATGTCACTATGTGCCACCCTACTTTTTTAAGACTGTGTGAATGTTAAGGATAACTCTACACAGAAACAAAACTGAATTTCATTACACATAAATCGTTGCCAGTCGTTGTCTTTGGAAATGCTGCAAACAACTGGACTTTGATTAGAAGGAAGCTCATGAATCTACTGAAGTACTGCATTGGGTACATTGGGTCCACAAATATTAGAATCACTGTGAACAGTTTCCCCACCACCAGTTGCTGACTGCTCTGTTATGCTGGCCTCTGGCCTCAAAGACCAGCTGTGCATTGGCATGAAATGTCCCTGATGTACCAGACAGCTGAGAACAAAGGGTATAAACTTTTACATTAACTACTCTGACCTTGGCTTTAGTTACATTTTTGCATATGCTTACTTAACCGTGTAATAATCATAATATTTAACTACCTTCTCCCATCATTGTGATGTTTCAGTGGATAATGTTTGTACAATGTTATGCAATGGTAAGTATTATATGATGGAGGTGGGAAGTGGTGAAACACTATTGAGATCAAAGAGAAAAAGAGGTTAGACTCAGAAGTAGTAAGTTGGCACATTTTCTTTTTCTAACATCAAGGAAAATGTTGTGAATCAGCCCATTGAAAATCTGACCTTATTGAAGAACAGGTGGATACTCTCAGGCAATAAGGAAGAGTAGGACTTCTTCAAGAGAAAGGATGAGTTCAATGAGATACAATGAGGAAAAAGTTGTTGACTTACAAAAAAAAGAAAAAAAAAGAGAAAAAAAGAATAGACACACTGAAGATGAAAAACTCAAGCCTTAATTATCTGAGATTTGGCATGGCTGAGATGACATAAGTAGCTTAGAAACAGGAAACAAAAGAGAAATGAGGAATGATGTAAGGCAATGAACAAGGAAGGATAGATCATATTGCTGGTCCTTCAGTATAGGCATCATACTGTATCATCTTTGTACAGCATCTAATACAGAGGAGGTCATTTTCTGAGATGACTCTATAATACTACTGCAGTACAAAGGAAATAATATCAGCCACTAACTATACATGTCTTCATGGATATGACTTTATGATTGACAGAAATCAAATGACTCCTAAATTCAAAGCTTTTTTGGGGCAGTGGTCCCTTTGAACTTCTGGGAGGCTTTTGCAATGCTATGGGTAAAACAATGTGAATATTGAAAGAAGATCTTACAATATTGGCTGGAAAAACAAACAAAAAAAACTATTTTGGAGAGCTTTAGCTTTACCTTTCCTAAGCATTTGCTTTCAGTGAACATTCCATTTGCAGTTCAATGAACATTCCAGAGACCAGATTTTACTTTCTCCAGTGTTGATCAATTTCAAAACATTTACACAAGACTCTGGGGTCATGGAAAGGTACATACAGTAAAAACTAATCTATTTTTGCCCAGTTTTACAAACTCATCATATTCAAATGAGACCACTGGCATGGTGTCTTTCAGTAGCCCTCAACTCTAATGCAACTCTCACATGATTCAAATTGACATTGACATCAGAACAGAAGCAAGCCAGCATTAAGCATTTTTCAAGCTCCTAATCTGCAGAAATCAGGAGAATATAAAAATGTGAATTACCCAGCCAATTACCTTGCCCACAGGTATTCCAGAAGCATGAGAAAAGCTATGGGAACACATTTGCAAAGGTGCTCAGGTACTTAATCTCATCAGTTTCAACGGGAGTCAGGCACCTAACTGCTGCTAAAAATATGGACCTAAATAATTCAAACACCATGCACTTCTTCAGGAATCTGTTCTTTAACAAAGATTCAAAAATATCCACAGAAGTTGGCTCCTCTCTTTCTCAGGTTTTGATCCACAAAAGCAGTTAAACATGATTCATCACTAAGAAGGAATATATGTTGTGTGGAATCCTGCCAGCTAGGCACCTGAACCACTCAGAAATTTTCCTGGGCAGGCACAGCTATCTCCTGCATCTCAGCCCTCACATTCCACAATGTTTGCTAGCATGTGAATAATGCATGGTATTTCTCTGGTTATTTCTCACTAGCCTCCCTGATTTACTAGAATTGGACTAAGGCTGAAGGCTTTGCCATATGAGGAAATCCTTTGAGAGCTTCCTTGACTTAGTGCTGTTAAGAAGAGGAGGGTCAAGGGTATTTCCATTCCTGGCAGGTCCTCAGACTTGTGCAACATCAGGCAAATCACTTAACCTTTCCACATCTGATTTTACCTTCCAGTGAACTGAGAAACAAAACTCACTCCAGTATTGTAGTTTAATACCTGGGCAGCACTTCAGACTCTTCTAAAGACTGAGACAGAAGCGTAAAATACCTCCCATTGCATTGGTGCAGGAAGACCCTCACTTCTCGCAGGTAGAGCACTGCCTTTCCAGGGATGAGAAAGTGATTCCTCATTTCCCTATGAAATAGTTCTGGTGCAAAAACTGCAAAACCCTAAATCGCAGCCCCCTCCTCCTCCTCAGCAGATATTAAACACCACCACTCCAAATTCTTCTATCAGTTACAAAAATGTTCTTGTTGTTGTCAGAGTCCTGATGGACATTTAATTTAAAGAATACATATATCTATTGCTCATCAGGAATGTAAATGCATGCACCTTCAGAACCCTATTCCTTTCATACATGTCCCAAGTCCCCTGAAGTCTCAAGTGCTCGAGGTTATGATATACTTGGTTTTTTTTGCTAAATAAAGAACGTATGGCTGCTCAAAATCTTCTTATAACTCAGTATTCCTACCCTTTTCAGAAATATGTGCCCATCTCCTCCTCACTAGTGATGCAGAACCAGGTTCAGCTGTGGTCACCAACACAAGAGATTACAGTATGGGGACTCACCACTTAGTCTGGCACTCTGCCTCATCATAGAAAGCCCACATTTCCATCTCCTGCCTATTGCAAGGAAAACTTGTGTCTATTTGGCTTGTATCACCAGAGATTCTCTGAGCATTGTTTGCTTTCCAGATTCGACATTCTTGCTGAATAGTTATGTTTTTGAATATTTTCTCCCAGATGTGTGAAAAACATCTTATCTACTAACTGTATTTCCAGCTCACTCTTTGCAGTCTGCCTGTTGCCAAAACTGTGCACTTGTAAAATCTGGCAAAATTTTGTTTTTTTTTTCACTCACATACGCCCAGGTAGCAGTTACTTGCAGAAGACATCTCAGTCACTCAAGCTGTCTTTGTATATCCATTCCACACAGTAAGAGCCATCATTACAGCACTCCTTTACAAACAGCAGTCTCCCTATCCTTTGCATAACAATATTCAGTTCCTTACATGTATTTAACTACATAACCAGACTGAATTTATATTTCACATTAAGTGTCAAAGACACAAACTCCTCCTAAAATCTCTCTCCTCTCTCTTTGTCCACTAATCAGGTGGAGAGGCTTAGACAGATTTATCTAAAAGACCAAGAATTTTTAAACAGTGTCTTAATTATATGTTTCACATATTTTTAAAGCTTTGGGCTGAGTGAGACTTTCTTTGGAATTTGTGAAAGGAGAAATCAGTATTCAGAAATACAGCTTCCTGCACATTACTAAAATGCACTGGGGCTGTTTCTAAGGCTAGATGATGTCACTGGAACAGGTAGTGACAAAGCATGCTAGAACTCTGCAACATCCTGGCCTTTATTAATGGAAGGGCAAATGGTCTGCACCATTTCCTTGAGGTTCCTTAAAGTTCAGTTCTCCTTTTCCATATGTGAATATACGTCTGGCACCATGGTTCATTTTATGAGTGGCAAAATGATTTCATGTATTGAAGGGCAGAGGAGTCAAGCCCTTTGTCCCAGCTAACGATCGGTGTCTGTTGTGATTCAGATAGCTAATGTGGAAATTTTTACGATCCACAGGGACTAGTTCTCTGCCTTCATCTTCCCTACTTTTCCTGAAGTAGAGTATCTCTTATTTCCCAATAGGTTTTTGGCACAACCCAGCTGAGCCCTTCTACAGGCTGTAATGAGGACTTGCAAATGCCAGTTGAGTGAGTGAAGAACATATAACATCTTTCATCTGACTGTGCAAAGAGCCAGCAACAATTTACACAGAATTTGAACCAGACAAGTGACATGACCACAAGATACCGAATCTGTGCGCTCACTTAGAGTAGAAACATCAGGAATTAACTTCTGCATGCCAAGCACTCTGCCTTTATCTGCTGCTCTCCTATCCCCTCCACTGTTACAGTCATTCTGCACATACCAAGGGAAAGCCATTTGCACTCCTGACTTTGCAAAATTCACTATTTAACAAGACTAGTCCATCATCAACTTACCCTTACAGAGTATTGGACTTCAGAAGTCTCATCTGACCTAAATTATTCTGTGATGTCCCAACTGTGTGGTCCACATTCTGCCATTCAAGTGGTAGATATATTGTACAGTAAAAGGTAGTGAGAGGGAACTTCAGCCCTTGAATTCACCTCTTCTCCACACCACTATACTCACAATGCAGTCAAGGAACTACTCACAATCACTTATCTCATAGCCTAAGAACAGAGTTTAGGAAGTTCCTTTTCAAATAAGGCCTGAGCAGAAGGGAAGAGCAGAACAGCACTCTTGACGCTTTTGAGGACTCTGTAATAAGGGTATGCACTCACTGACTCAGTGAGACATGCCTTATGTACATGCTTTATGTACACATATACATGTGCTTCAGTTTATAAGCATTATCCCTTGTCCTGTCACTGGCCACTACTGAGAAGAGTTTAGCCCCATCCTCTTTACATTCTTCCCTCAAGTATTTGAACATGTTGATCAGATCCCCTCTCAATATTCTCTTCTCTAGGCTAAATAAGCCTAGCTCACTTAGACTTTCCTCATAAGACAGATGTTCTAGTCCCTTGATCATCTTCATCGCTCTGATGTTAGACACTAACAACAATATTCAGACCATATATATATTTTACTTCCTAACCTAATGTAGTTAATAATCACTGAGGTACCAAGTTACAAGATTTGACTTCTAAAGCTGTTGGACAACTCCAGCATTATGCTTGCAATTTCCCATCATTTCATAGTAAGCCTCCCAGTGCTTTAGAGGAAGGAGATGTTGGTGTAAAAAGAAGAGCTATTCTGGCCAGAGCATAGAGCTAGAGCTGCCCTTAAAATATTGATTAAGGAAAGGCTCTCCATGCAGCCTAGGGTTCTATAAATCACAAAGCCCATGATAGCAAGCATTCCTTGATGCTGAAAACACTTTACATGAGCATCTGAACCTGTTTATTACAGAAGTAAATTTCTAGACTTTTGGTGTTGGGAGAACCTACCCAAACATTGATTAAAGTATTTGAAAATGTGCAGTCAACAGAACAATAAGATTCTGAATAGAGTAGCAACCTGTCTTTAAGAAGGAGCTTGAAGGGACTACATAATGCAGTTACCTATAAAACAAGGAAAATTAAGTCATTTACCCATTCATCACTTCTCTTGTATGCCAGTGAACTCCAAAATTATGAAGTTTTAAACAAAATCTCATAATCAGGAAGAATGACATGAATTGAATGATAAAAAAAAATTCCCACAGAGCAAACTGTTTAGCATTTTTTATTAATGAGGGCAAATGCTTAAATACCTAAAAGAGTCTCCACAACCGTCTTTTTTAATGATTGAACCATCTGCCTTACTTCTTTAAAAATGGGGGACTAAGACCAAACTGCTTGTGAAAGTCACTGATAAACTTAATTGTAAATTACAGAAGCCATGAAACAGATTCTGATACTACTTTCCTGTGAACAAAATGTCTCATAGCTATGAGAAGTCTCATAGCTGCTGTTTCTGTCCTTCAGCAACTTTTGATTTTTACTGATTGACACAACATTTATGCACCATACTATCCATAAGAAGCATGAAGTTTGTTTCAGATATTGACAACAACTGGCAGAGACCACCAGCAATTGGTTCTTCATTCATTTGTTTTTCTCAGACACCTCTAAAGAGCTGTCATCACATACTAAACAAAGCAAGCTTCAAGGAGCATGTGTATTCTGATGATGACATATCACTTGAGTGAGACCTATCAGCCATGACAAGTGAACAGATCAGGTACAAAGTACTCAAGCAAAACTTTTTGGAACTGCTAATATCTGATGATCACTTTAGTTGTGAATGGTAACTAGTAGCAAGACAGACAGGAGAATTTGGATCTATCCAAACTAGGCATGCTGATTCATAAGAAGTATGTACCCCCATAGCACCAAACACTGAAGCCGTTGCTTCTACTAAGACACTAAGCCTCCTTCATTCACTGTGAAATGAGGGAGGCAACAGAACTTTGCACAGTGAAGTCAAGGACTACTCCCTAGCACTATTTGTCCTGAAATAAACTGGGCTTTCAAGAATATGCTACTTTTTCACATATGTGGATCTCTGAGGAACATTTGTGGGCGTATTGGGCAGCACATACAGGTTACAGACCTGGTATATGGTATATAATGTATAGTTTTGTCATGTGTGTCGTGTGCAAACCATTTCAACCATTGTCAAAACCAAAAGGCAACATGAAATACAGTACATCCTTACTAATGCATTTTGCTTTAGTAGTGAAAAATTGTTTCATTGAAGTAGCAGGGGGAGCTCTAGATAAGTGACATGCATTTTCCAGCCTGGAATGTGACCAAGACTTTGGCATAAATGCCACTACTACTGAGAAAAGACCATGGACACTTCAGAAATTTTAAGTGGTTAAAAGCTTGGTTTCTCAGCTCAGATTCAGCCTCTCTCATAGGACAGTTGCCCCTTAATACTGCATGTGGGTATCTATCTGGTTCAATGCTGATTCAGAGGGAAGAATGTTACCTACTAAATCACCAGTCCTAGTTCTTCCTGCAGTGAGCTCTCTCTGCTATTTGTTCACGCAAGCCCCAACATAATTATCTTATCTATGCTGATGAACATAGCTCAAAATAAATAAGTGGCACAGAATGAAAAGTTTGTATGTCAGAGACCTAGACAAGCTTTATTAGGTTGCTCAGGTTTTCTGCTTGATTTCTGCTTGATTTCTGCTCAGGATTTCTGCTTAGGTTTTCTGCTTGATTTCTGCTTAGGTTGCTCAGGTTTTCTGCTTGATTTCTGGAATAAACCATATACTCATCTCAGGAAGGCACAGCATACTGTAGATTGTCATCTCAACACTTCAGCTCTCCATGGTCTGCATGAGGGTTGTGTTGGAGTTGCCGAAGCTCATGCCATGCAAAGGAAGCATTCATTTCTGTATGGAATGCAAAATGAGGAAAGGCACAAAAGCCATGGTTTGCTTGATCTGGATTGAATTGATCTGAATTTATCCTTGATATTATCCTAAACTCATTTAGGGTGGCAAAAGGAGAAATTGTACTAGACATAGAAGATCTGAACTTAATATATAACTCTGTCTAGAAATAGGATCACCTTGGCCTCCCAAAGTTGGGAAGTTGATAGCATGAAGCAGAAGCAAGTTCTTTCTCTTGTATCATAAGGCCTGTTTTCATTATTCAAGTTTTCATTTTGAAACTCAAACCAATGTTCAAAAATAAAATAAAATAAAATAAATAATAAAAAAAAACGGGCTAGTGAATCTGAAACTAAGCAATCCAAATAAACAAGCTGCAAGTCTGTCAACACATCTCTGTTCCTCCTCTTGGTACCAGACTACTTATTCTGCAAAAATCCAGTACCTGCCCCATATCCAAAGTATTCTGCTGCAAAGATAGTTTGGTTTGAATTCATTGATCCTCACAGCAATTTGATTGCACATCTCACCTCACCACACTGTACCACACTGAATAACCTCAAATCATGAAGGCTCATGGAAATCTAGAGATTCCTTTTCTGGGTTTCACCTACATGGTACAAGTGAGGTCTTCTATTTGTAATCATTCCCATTACTATGGGCTCTGTGTGCAGGTGTAAATCTTACCTAGGTGACCTTATTACTGAAGAGCAGGATATAGCCAAGGAAAGGGTGCCTTTTTATTGACATGATTTCTTTTCATGACCCATCCATGTCTACAAAGGTCATCCCTTCAGTTGCTTTTGCTGTATATTTCATCGCGACAGAACATTCATGCGCTTAGTAATATTTTACATGTACATTGGATTCTCTCCATTCTAAATGCAATGCAAACTCATTCATCTTATCTTTTTATCTCATGACAGTTGCCAGCAGTTAAATTGGTCTGATCCCAGCCTCACAGACTTTTCAACATGAGAATTGTTACTTGACTAATTATCTACCTTAACCACTATTAAGGACTGCTGAACAGGCTCCGTATTCAGTTTTAATCAACAATTCCCGTACCTTCAGTAAAATGTCTCTGAAGATAGGAAGAAGAAAACCCTTGAAATATTTTTTTCACTGTAAAGTTGTTTACTCGGGGCAAAACTGATTTCAGAATTACAGATACAATTGCCACTGAGTTCATAGAAAATGCAGTGAAGCATCTCTGTACAAAATTTGCCCACAGGGAATAAAACAGTAAGCCTAATACAGAACCAACTGGTATTGCCCCTACCATTGCTGTTTGCTGTGCTACTCCCCAGACTCCCACATAGCCTTCTGAATGAATAATGAACTCAAACTAAAATACTAGGACTATGAAAATAGACTGATCTGTAGAAAGAGCTATGTCTTGGAGATCAAAACGTTTGTAGATTCAAGTGATAGTTTTTTTCCAAGGTGAGGTGAGTTAGATCTGCATTAGGGCATGAAACAAACAGCAGATGTTGTTGCAGAGAGGAAAATATGAGGCAGATTAAGCACCTCTTAGAGATGATTATCTAATATTTGAATACTTTCTTTGCAGCTCTCTTTAGCCTGCATACTATTAACCATTGTGGTGCAAAGACAGTAAGCAAATAGGAGGGACCCTTTAGAGATGACCATCATTTTTATCCATTGTGAGGGTAAAATTCAAGTTGCTCAGTACACTGAAACTGGGAGGAACAGCTAGTCTCTACCCCAGAATAATTTAGGGATTCCTATATTATAACTGTATTTAAAGTGTCAGAGGCATTTATTTATAGATTTTTTACCTTAAACTATTAGCTCATTGGTTGCAAAGAACAGAGGTAAATAAACAGTTGGTGTACTGTTCAGACACAAGATTTTCCTAAGATAAGCCACCTTACTGAGAGCTAAAAGTAACATTTCCTGCTAAGACTGCTGAGTAATAACAATTACCATACCAGGCACTGTAAAGGGGTCTTATTCTCTATACAGTTGAGGTCACTCAGGCCCAGTGAGGTTGAACTCTGATCGGAACTGCTGAAAAAAAAAGGACTTCTATGAAGGTGTACACAGAGATAACAGAAAAAAACTAAGACCATGTGGCTTACTTGGTTTATTTACTTTAGTACAAAAAAAAAAGCTGAGTAAGGATATGACTTTCCATTCTGAAAATATTGTGTTAGGGAAAGTAAAAAGCGACTTAAGCTAAAGACGTTTGCACAGAGTAATGCATGTAAGTCAACCTTAAAGAAATATATGCAGAAAATCAGAATAAAATGTCAAACCATTATGAGAAAGAAGAATTCTCAAGAGGAGAAGCAGAATACAAGCTTTCTATCCTCACTTCCTCACTTCCCTTCCCAAAAAGATTCATGCTGAACATTAGAATGACATATCATCAGAGCAGAAGATTAAGTTTTCAGCAAAGTAGGAATGATAAAACACATAGTTTTAAGCATGTCTCATTCGTGTGTTCCATCACATTTGTTCTCTTCAGTATCCTATTTCATTCTAGCTAAATGAAAAGAAAATCATCACAGTAGCCGTTCCTCAAGAAACTTGCAAGAATCATCTATCAGGAATCAGGTTGAATAAACCATTCTACACAACTCTGGGTCTGATTCCAGCAGCTCTCATAGTGTTGCCAAAAACTTCAGAATCTTTGAGAAATGCTGCCAGCAGCATGAACTGGAAATGATGGGTTACAAAAGACTTTCTAGAAAAATCTCCAAATACATTTGCTAAAGCATTAATTAGCTTTGCTTAGCTGATATGTATTTCTGTCTATTCTGACAGTTTATCAAAAGCTCTTTAAAACTTTTCAAGGTACTCTTAGCAGATCTTTGTACATTCATTTAGCATCTCAACATTATTCTCAAGCGAAACAAAACATCCAGCATTGAACTTAGTATTTGAGATGGTCTCACCTGCAACTGTTAATACTGTCTACCAGCAATATTTTGAAGAAATTACATTAGGCTATTTTCTCTTCTCCAGACTAAGTCCTGGTGATCCAAGGCAAACATATTTTTATGCTACTATTGTTGTTCTGATGCCTCCTGTTGCTTCTCTGTGGTTCTTTCCAGCTTCCTTTCTCTAGAGAGAAACCTGGTCAGACTCCAGCTTCCACATGATATTGCATCACTTCCAAGTATTTGAAGTCTTATCAATCAACAAGATTTAGTTTTCTGATTTTCACTTAATACTTTCTAGTTAAAGAATAAGAACTGTAGCATGAACACAATGAGTACACAATTAGTACCAAGCATTGCAACATTTGGATGCTAATTACCTGTGATTTTGAAGTAAAGTCTTCAATTTGCCTTCTACCACAACAAACTTTCTGTATGATATTCTGTTATTGCATGTTTCTTACCTTTACTATTGAAATCTGGCAACTGAATTTCAATCCTGTACATTTAGGTTCCACAGCCAGTCCTCATTTATTTTCATCAGAATTTCCCAGTGCTATACTGCTGTATGAAGCACATTTTTTCTCTATCATTTCTGCCATTTTGCTGGCTGTATAGTGCAAGACGCACTTTTTCAGGTACATCTAACCATAGTTCATTATAGAAATAAATGGGCAAATTTAACCAGCTGAAGAAAATCCATTTTTAAGAGGCAAAGAGAATGTGCAGGGACTCTCCATGCTCTCTCAGCCTGTTTTTTCTTGAGAGAGACTCATGGCTGTGTTTAAGTCATTGATCTGAGTCAAGACCAAACACATGAGTTCTCCATCGGAATCACATAAAGTACTTATGGCTTTGACACAGTTCTTGAAGATACTGACAGAAGTATGAAGCTTAATGGACATCTTTAAAAGCATGTATCCACTGTCCCTAAAATAGCAGTTTAACAGTTCCCATGCCCATTGTTCTGCTAGAATTTGAGATGGTAATTTTAACACTTGTAGAAAGGCTCTTCTCAACAACCTTTGCTTTCAGCCTGGCAGGAAGCAGATCTGTAGAAATCGCAGGTGAGAAAAGTCTGTGTAAAACAAATCTCTCAGTCTTGCAGATATAGATTTCTGACAACTGAGTTACCATTAAAATCTTGGAGCATAATTTCTGGAGTGTGGGAGCCTTGGTGGTATTGCATGATTATGAAAGGCTGAAAATAATGTTGCCAGGGAACAATGTGATAAGCAAATAAGAGCCTTATTAGCCTTGTTAGCAGTAAGCAGGAAACGTGCCGACCAGAAAGCCATAAAGAAGGAACAACAATGAATACTAGAGAAGGAAAACAAGCACAGGTGTGCAACAAGAGGCACACAAGGCAAGAGCCAATCATGAGTTGAAAGCATCTGTGTGCTCACTGCATGAATGAACTCATTAACCAATCATTAATTGCATGGACAGAGAATGCGCTCGTGCTGCTTCGCGTCTACTGTATAACTGCCTTCTGATATTAAAGTGAATAGCATCTGCTTCATATTGAAGTTTCGTGCTTTCTGTCTCGTGACGGTGGTCCTCGGCACAGGAGCCTTGAACTCTGTTGACTGCCTAAAGGAAAAGCTCATAAGGTGATGCCCTGCCCAGCCATGCTCCTCTGATCAGGCCTGTGGAATGAGGCTGGTACCACAATTAGACACCACCTGCTGAAATCTACTTTCAGCTGCCAACGACATTTTGGTGCCTACTGGGATATGAAACTGCTGTGTAAGTGTAAGTTACACAAAGGTGTAACTGTTTGACAGCCTATGTCCTTGTTGCTCCATCTAGTAGTTATTGCTGTTCCAGCCTTTGCTGAGATAGCTACTGTACTTTCAAGCCTGCCTTCAAATAAGCTGTTACCTTTCATCTTTGTTTTTTTGCTAAGGACAGAAACAGACAGGCCAGACTACTGGCTGGCTCATAAGTAATAGGGAACTTGTTGAGTCTCACAAATCCTTGAACCCTTTTGATCATGTTATATATATATTTTATACAGGTGTATTTTTCTGTCTATAAATGCTATGGTGCAAGGAGCAGGGAAGGGCCAACACATGGTATATGAATATGTCAGCAAAATGACTGTCTTCAAAGTGACTCAGCCCTTCTGACAGGTAGAACAAACTCTTTAAGCCCTTTGTTCTTTCCAGTACCCAAATATTACAGCTTAATAATTTTCTAGACATAAATCAAGATAAAGTAAAGTTTCTAAAGGAAGACTATTCACATCACGGAAAAGTCTGGTAATATATGAAAGCAAAGAAACTCAAAATTCAGGAAATATTTGTTTTCCTCAGAGCTTCCCACTTTTCTTTCTCCTAGCATTTATAATGTTGGAAATTCCATATGAAGGTTTCTTAAACAAATATAGCACTGTCCTTCATATCACCATACAGCTGGCTATCTATACCACATTTGGTAAACTGTGAAACCTGAAACTTATTTGCTTTGTTCTAGCTCCTTAAAGGTACAGAGACACTGAAATTTTGCTGAAAAAGAAAGTGTCCTGTGAATAGCTTTCAACTTGCTATGGCTTACAGCTATAGTTAGGGACAATCAAATTGAGAAATAATTTTGTCTTCATCAAAGTAAATGAAGTAAGAATATCTTAATGTTTCAATTCAGTTCACAGCATTCCATGTGAGATGGGGAAAGGGTGTTATTGCTTCCTTTTCGCCTCCAAGCGGCATTACTTGAAACCCGGTAGAGGTTCTTGGGCTCTCTGCTCTTATTCTCATCACACAAATATGGCTTGTTTATCTGAATGTCAGCTAGGAACCTAATATCAGCTTGTGCTTTCATATGCATAGCACAATTGAAGTCACCCACATGAAATGCCACTACACTAAAATCATCATGCACACGAGCCAACTCTGACCTCAATTCTGACATGTCAATCCGTGCTATTTGTGTTTTTTTTTTTTTTCCTGCTTATATGGCTATTGTACTAACATATTGTACTAACACATTAGCCAACAGCATGATAATCTACATATATTTGCTTTTCATTTTACATTACTTTAAAAGAATAGAGAGTGATAGCTGAAAATCTAAACTAGTATTGGAATTACTAGATATGATTATTTGCAATGTTTTGGTGTCCAGAAAAAGCCCTGAGGCCTGTATAAACTCATAAGAGGATATAGTGCTAAGAATATAGCACTATATATTCTATATATATGTTATATATATATACACACATATTCTGCATATTTTACTACTATATATAGCACTACATACATACACACATACATACATATATATATATATATATAAAACACTACATATTTTATATTAGAACATATGGAATAGAATGAAGAATTTTCATTCCAAATCGGGAGTTGCAAAGTTTCTGGAACAGAATACAGCTTACAAGCAAAGCCATGGCTTTCCAGAAGCATTTAGATACTCAAAGATAAATCAGGCAATGATACAAATGCACAGTTCAAATATGCAACACAAATCCACCAATGTGTTTGGTATTTCCTTTTCATAGAAGAATGCTACAGTGCCAAGACATACATTTGCATACCTAAGGACTTCTATAAACATGCATCTCTTTTCTGTTTATTTCAAGAAATTGAGATTTCCCAGATTTATACTAGAAAAATAATTCCTGGTGGAGATTTTACTGAAGATGGAGAGAGAATGAGAAAGAGAAGTAGAAGGGATGCAGAAGAAATAGAGCAAAATGTGATAGAAGAAGAGGGAGGGCTCAAAGAATGATTTGCAGCAAGAACAGGACTGAGCACCATTGTGCGATACTTTCTTTTTCAAACTCAGGAGCTGAAATAATTCTGCTTTGACTCGTGCCTAGAAGAACAGATGTCATACCTCAGCATGTCCTGGACAACCTGCCCACTAATTCAATCATGTTGATTTTTGTGGGTCAGATTCTGAGACAATCAGACAGTTTTGCTGCCTTTCTGCAGCCCAACCATTCTTCCTAATGCCACTGCTTGGCCTAAAGAATAGCCACAAGCTTCACAGCATAGAGGACAACAATAGCAACAACTTCCTCTGCTACCATTCTCAGACAGAGCACATATGTCCAGAGAAAGGGGGCAGATAAACATGTACCTGTGTCATATGCCTGCCACAGCACATTTAACTATGGAAAAAAGAAAGAGCAGCTGACGACCAGTGCCTCAACTGAAGTAATAAAAGTAAATGCAGCAGGTTATACAGTTGAGATATAGGTACTTTCTTGCACCTCCAGCCCTGAATCTAGCCCTGCTAGGACTTTTTTCTTTTCCAATCTGAAAAGACTATAATATTTCATACTGTGAAAAACTGATAGGGATTGTATTTGCTGTATAAATATTAATAGCTGTGGGCTATTAATCCTTGAATTAGAAACCACAAGTCTGCCTCTCAGAATTGCACTGGTACTTCAAAGATGTGAATGAAACCATTGTTCCCAAACAGAGTTTTGGAATTTGCTGTCTTGTAGAAGATATGTGGGATAGGGTAAGGGACTGCAGGGTGAAGTGTTGAAAAAGCGAGAAAGAGAAGAAAAGGAAGAAACAATCAAGCTATCCCAAGCAGGGACTCATAAAAGTTGCTTCCCGTCACAGTTTTCAATAGTGTTGTTTGAGGCCTCTAACTCCACAAATGCCTGGCTCACCTTACACATTCAGGCAAAATGTGTGGGGTAGGAATGACAAATTTGGAATTACAAATGGGTACCAACAGTTCTCTGTGAGAGGATCTTAGCCTTGAATGTCTAAGGTATGAAAATACTTTGTTTAGCACATGCTCGTGCCAGAAAAAGCATGAACGGTTTCAGTGCTAATGAAAGAAACACAGAAGCCACCATCCTGTATATAATCAGACACCTCTCTTGGAAAGAAAGGGTGATCTACAGGCCATAATCTTGCTTGCCTCTAAAAGGGATTTCTGGGAGATCAAACACCCGGAAATGAGGAAGAAGAGGAGGAAGGCAGGACCCTCGAATTGAGGGCCGGGACCCCCAACTGGCACGGGTGCCTGCGCACCCAGCAGGAAGAGCTGAGCAGTTGAAGGCGGAGTTTGTCCGCCCCACCTCTGCGGTCTGCCTGCTGGGTCGTACTGACCCTGTGTGCCAGGTTGCACCGGGCATAGAGAGAAGAGAGCGGGGTGGGAAGGAGAAAGTCCTAACTCTGAGGCCTATGCTGTGTTTGTGGGAGCCAGTCAGCAACTCTGATCTGCTGGCTCGAGAGGATGTTTGGGTCCAGTATCCCGCCGCAGGTATCACCTCGTGAGTTGTTATCCACACTTTGCTGCTTTTATGTGCTTTCGCCTGAATAAATGCTCAATGTAGTCACCTCGTTCTGGCGTGATTATTGCCAAATCCCGAGCTCATCTGGAACAGCCAGCCAGTGGATGACTTCCACCTCTGTTATGTTCTCTTAATCTCTTATAACTCACTGCTGACCATAATGTTTTGTTTTGCTGTTTTAAAGTAACTGTATGTGTGGTTGCATATTAGTTATTAAAAAGAATTTTATGTGTCTTAACTACACTTAGCCAAAAACATCCACAGAATCCAACCCGATAAATCACAACAGATGGAAAACAAAGAGAAGACAGCAAGATGGGACACCACAGATGTGTATGCTTCTGCACAACAGGGAAGTGTCCTCTGACAAGAGTAACTGCCCACAGCCTGGGCTGAGTGGTAAGCAGTGCAAGCCAAAAGAACCAGATGATAAATATTTCCAGCAGTTTTCCAATGAACAATATTTTCTCTGTCCCTAGTTCTGCTCCAGTGCTGTTTCCCATATCTGGTCAGTTCTCCTCATTGTTTTCTTCTGGACCCATAGGAAATTAGGTACAGAGAAAGAAAACACTCTCTGGGCAGGACGAGGCTCTTTTCACAAGAAAGAGAAAAGGAAGGAAGAAACTAATTCTAGCAAGCATGATTGTCACCAGTTCCCCCTTCTCTGTCACTTTCTAGACTTGTTTTAGTGAAGACAGTTTCTGTCATGGTTTACCTTATCACAATTCCACTAACAAAAGCTCCATTAACAGTCAAAAAGAAAAATTACCAAAGGCTAGAGAATAGCCTCTTGAGCACTGCTATAAGCTCATAGATTTGTCCCTCTATGGGAAAATACAGCTTTGCACAGAAAAGATCACAGAGAAGGTTTTATCCAGTGTCTTCTTTGGGATACAGAAAGGACTTGCATGATTGATAGCTTTTATGTTATGTTGTGTTTTATGTTTTAACAAAGTGCAAGCCAGAAAACAGGATAACAAACAATATCCTCTAATTCAGTATAAATTGCAAGTTCAAAAGCTGAGCTTTAAAAACACACATTTCAAAGATGGAGCAAGTCCAGTGCTAGGGCTCCTAATATTGGATCAAAGTTTCCTAAAGGAATGAGGTACAAATCTGTGATTTGATGTCACTGTGTTGATTCTAGTTTGTCCAATAAAATCTGATTGTTAATGATCTGATCAAAATCTGATCAAGGTTAGGCTTTGTGGTGAACCAGGAGAGTTCTGCATAAGCAAGGATATTAGAACATCACATGTTCTTACTTCTTGGGTAGAAAAGCCATTGGACACCCATGCCTATTTCAGACTTTGGAAAGAGAGATAAGCAATTAAGTGGTGCAGATATCCAATATTAATGAATATGGAAAGGCAGTCTTGCTTTGACAGCAAACTATGGACCAGTGATGAGAGGCAGAGTTACAATCTCTGTTGCATGAGTGTTTTCCCAATTAGCAAAGCCAATATGTGGACATTTGACCTTTAGTGTTTCCTGTCCTGGCCCAACCACCCCTTTTCATCACTTTGCTTCAAGTCACACACCCTCATTTTTGCCAGTTCAGAGACTCATAATAAACTGAAACAAGATATGTAGAAAATGCCCCTCTTGAAGTACAATTAGTGATCTGTTCATGTATCTATATCTAATTTAAAATGCTTGATTTTAAATTATGTTTTTGTGTATGTTTATTTTTAATTCAAAATATCTACAGCACGGCACCTTAAGCCTTGACACAGAAAAGGGTGGTTGCTCTGGTGGCTTGTTCCTCCTCCTTCCTCCCCACTATCTACTCATGTGCTCTCCCCAGCCTTGTTCTTTAGCACTTGCCATTTCATTTCTGTAAGATGCTTTGACTAACTCAACAGCAGGTTACTCAAATGGGTTAGGCATCTATAACACATTAAGAAGTTAAAGCATCCTAGATAACTCAGCCAGATTAGCAATCGCTCACGGATATACTGGGGAGCTGTGCCTTTAGGACGCATTTCTTTATTTCTACTTAGCTGTACTCAAAAGAAGTGAGCTGCTTTCAGCTATTCTTAAGATAATGGGAGCAGAGGGAGCACAAAGTGGAAAAAGCATAACTTCCCTTACAAGGGAAGCATCCATCTAGCACAGCCCATTTAATTTAGAGCTGCCATGATCCCATCCTCATTCCTGCAAGTAGCTATAAATTTTTGTCCTTTCATTTGTTCCAGCACAGATGCTCATACCATGCCAAGGTGAGCAATTTCAACTTGCTAAATTGGAAGGAAAGCTATTCACTCATGTTTTTGAAGGGTTTTCCTGCAGATTTAGCAGCTCATCTTGCAGATGGGGTATAAAGAAGGGGCATGTGGAGAAGCAGAGCAATCCTGGTTTCCACTGCAATTTCTGTGGGACCTCAGTCTTTCTGCAGCTACTCCTTGAAGAGACACTAAGGATTTACCACACTCGTATTCATGGGGATGTTAGTCGTAGTACAGTGATAATATAGACAAATTCTCTCATTACTGGTGTTTTTATTCGAAACATCCAATAAGATAATTGCTAACTCAATTTTACACAGGATTATAAGCCACGGCTATGTTCAGCCCATACAGAAGAAACTCACATTCTCCCCACAACTTTTTGTGGATGTAAGACATTTGTCAGGGCAAAAATCTGCTGGATACTGAAAATAGAGGATAGAAATAGTATGAAATGGAATATAATTTAAAAAAAAAATACAGAGACTAACACCAAGTGAGGAATGGATTTTTACATATATGGATTTTTACATATATCCACTGGACCTTTTCTGCTTAAATAAAGCTGGCACCTAATTTTGAGTCTGCTCTCAGTGCTGCACATCTTAGGAAAAATGTGGACATAATGTGGAATTTAACATGAGATTTAACTGACAAGCAAATTCAAGTGCAGTAATAAACCAGATTCGTTATAAATGGAAAACGCCAAACAAATGAAGACCCATTCTATAAATGGGTCTAAAATATTTCTTATATAATTTTTATATTTTTTTATATAATTATTCTTTAAGAGTAAGCATAGAAGATATGGAAAGTGACGGACAGATATCAGTCAATAAAATGGCTTCCTGACAATGCTGGCAATCTAGCAGAAGATATTTTTACAGAAGTAAATAAAAAAAGTACAAGCAAGCTGAAAGAGAAAGTGAAGTAATTCTGACTGTATTATTTTCACTGAGCAAAAGTGCAGAAAGTAAACAAAAAGCACCGAGAGAAAAGCAAAGATTAGTTCAAAATGTTTTAGCTGTTAGTTATCAGCAGCACACTTGCCGGAAATTTTAACTCTGTATATGTGTCTCTGATAAAGGGCAATTCATTTGCATTTATTTTTTTAAGTGCTGGAAGCATCACTCCAAAATGCTGGCTGTATTTACATCATTGTCTTCTAGATTAGTCTGACACTTTGCATAGCATATGCTAGTCTTTCTAATAAGCAAGGACATTCAGAGAGATCAATTCCCACATAGTGCTAAGAGAAAGGAAAGACACATTGCAGGAATGAGTAAGCAAGCCCTGCTGGTCATTGTTCTGCAATATTCTCAGCAAAACTATCTAAGGACGTTTTTATCTGAGGGGTGCATAACTTCTGCTACACACTTCTGAGAGTTTTCACTATAGCACTAAAACCAATGTTGAAAGCTTTATTGATTAGATGATTTTCTTTCCCCTTTGAGTCACAGATGTGACTTCTGTTGTGTGTTTTACCTGCTTAAGCAAACAGGAGTGCTATTTGGTGTATTTCAGGGGCAGAACAGGAAATTTCTCACAATATGCAGTAACAGCACAAAATATTCGCTGCCTTTGCAACATGGATAGGAACATGGATAAATAGAGGAACAGATTGGCTAGGTTGCAGGTAGGCAACCTCTCCTCCTCCAATAAAATCTGCCTTCTTAGGCTGGGTCTCTGGAATCCCAACAGTGCTGTTAGGCCAAGAGAGATCCTCATGCCTGTGGTATTTGCTCAGAGGGCATGACCACTTTGGCCAAGTCTTTCATGTGAGTCAGCTTTAGCTGATCCATGGGAAAATTCCTTTGTGTTGTCAGGCAGGTTTTGTTCACAGTTTCAAAGGATAATCCCACTGGAAAGAAAATGCTTCTAAATTTCAGCAAATTTGTGTCAACTCTTCACCTAAACCTATTGCAAATCAAGGGATCATCAGTTTTCCTTGCAAGTAATTTTTAATAAGTTACTTGTGCTTTCTGATATATGCTGTTCTTTTACTGGAGTTTGCATCTTTGCCCAAATCAAAAGTCATGTGTAGAAATACGGTCAAAATAGATTCAGAAGAAATATGCAAGTTCTGACTATGACTTTTGGAGTAAAAAACTAGAGATAGTGCTGCAGACATTCACCCATTTGGCTACCCTGTCCTCAGATACACTGCCTGTTAACTTGTCTCGGATCCTATGTGCTTGGCTTGATTTTACATTCACTGGAAGTAGGGGGAGATGTACAGTTATTTCCATAAAAAAAAAGAGTCAGACTAAGAAAATGCAGGATTTGTCTAACTATGAAAAAATGCTATTATCTCTCCAGGTTTTCTAACTACAGGTTTCAGACCTCTATCAGCCCTTTTCCAGTGAAAACATAAGAACAGAATTAGTTCCTTGTATTCTAAATATGTCATCAGAGTAAAAGACTGTAGACTTATTTTATGCATTCATTTCTGTCAAATAATCCCTCTTCTTCAATATAGTTACACATCCTGCTCCTCATCTTGAAGCACAGAGCAGTGGACAGTTTAGTGCAGCATGCCAAGAATAGACTGGGAAAAGTGATAAATCAGAATCTCCTGCTTTACTGAAAGTACATTATTGTATCCAAATATAGAGAACAAGCGAACTCTGTGTTCAGAGAAGTCTTTAGAAAAGTAAGAGGCAGCAAAGTCAGACTAAAATTAGGGCAAAATACTTTTCATCCTCCTCCCATTCGTTTACATGGGCAGCATCCAGAAAGCTCTAAATAACTTATTGCTGTTGAAAAGCTACTGAAACGGAACTGGGCAGAGGCACTGGAAATCCTTAGGCCATTTCATTGCTCACTCAATGGGAACTGCCTAGGCCTTCATCAGCTGAACACCCTGTGAGAACACAAGAAGTCATGTACTATGTGCAACATGAGTATGAATGGCAGATGAAGGGCTCACCTTTTTTTTAGAGTCTGGGGTAACATAGGTCTTATTCATCCTTAGAGCCCTAGGCACCAATGTGATATAAATAAATCATTGTATCTGTAAACACTTGCCAGATATTCAGAGCCATTCTGCGTTGCATCTGCAAGCTTATAGCTTATATTATCTCTCACTGGTTCCTGAATAGTATGGCTGTCCATAGCTGATAGCTCAATGCTTAATGCTTTAATTTTCTTTAAACTGAAATATTAGCCAGAGACAGAAATTGAGGAGGAGACGATATTTTAAGCTGTATCAGAGCCATGCAGGAGACTTCTCATACCCCTTGCTGTGCTTGGCTCTGTCTACATGGTGCGTTTAGAAGTGAGTAACTCATATATTAAAGCCTATCTTGCAATCACAAACACCATCACCAACAATTTACTGGTCACTCCCACATTTATGCTGTCTGCACAGCACCTGTTTGTACACTGTGTTAGGTTATAAAGGTTATATAGGTTAGCCTATAGCAGCTAGGTTCCTCTTCTGCCTACACTCTTGTCCATTTTGAAGTGGGTATCTATGTGTGCCTGACTAGCAGGGGTCAGAGAATATCTTAAAGTCTGTATTATAAAAAGTTTATGGAACCATTTCCCCTCATACCCTATCCTAGGAAATTCACACCTGCTCTAGGAAGAATAAGCAAAATAATGCCAAATCCAAAAACTACTGTGTGAGAGATGTAAAAGTAAATACCAGTACTGCTAGGACCTGTGATAGCAAATAATCTCTGAGGTGAAAATGCCTACGTAGTGTTTTTAATGAAGGGGTTTTGTGAGGTCAACATATCTTATTTTACAGAGATAGAAGATTCTTTACAAAACATGCAGTTAGGGTATAAGATCTTTGTAAAAGGTATAAGTCTAGAAAGAAGTTACCTTCTAGTGTAGTTTTGTGTCTCTAGCAAAGTCCTGATCATTTTTCCATGATGAATCACCTAAAGACAGAGTAGGGGATAAGAAAGAATTCATATATGGCCAGCAGAGTACTTCTTCTTCCACCAAGATGAAGTTGAGAGTATCTACAGAAAAAGAAGAGCATGAGAATTGATTCCTGACACAGTGGTTAAGCCCCAGACCTTTGGCTGGTACGAGTTGCCATAGTCAATGGACAAAGCTGAGAAGGGCAGCACAATGTATTATAATGAGTCATGTCAAGAAATAAGACTTTTTTTTTTTTTTTTTTTTTCCCAAAGCACTTTTCCAGTCCTTTCTATGAAGACAGATAACCTTTAAAATGTCTTCAAACTAACTACAGCTGAAAGTCTGTCAAGGTGAGATTTCCTGGAGAAAACGATTAGTCAAAGCAACTCTTGCCCCTTCCCACACCAAGCTCCAAATCTTCAGAAGATCATAAATACAAGGTTCACAAACAATTCCTGAATCAGATATCAAGCTCCACAACGTTAGCAGATTAAGGTGGTTCAGGGACTTAGGTGCTGATCTGGAGACCACATACTGCGAGACATAATGCGAGACATACTGTTATGGACCTCAAGCATGAGCTTGAACAAGTCACTCCAGGAAGGCGCAGAAGTTACCATAGACAAGCAAGTTACCGGGGATGGACGGTTGACAAAACAATCTCACGGAGATCAGGGTCAACCACCCAATTTAATCAGGAAATACATTAATTTATATAGGGAAGGTAAGGGGGAGGAGAAAGGGAGAAGTGAAGTAAGGGGTTGGGTTGATGCTAATTACCTGACCCCCAGTGGTTGGTGGAGCTCCGTTGGTGGGCGGTCAGCTGGCCGGAGCAGATTGCTCCGGCCCCCACCTTCGGGAGCTCTAGCCCCCACCTTCAGGGTNCCCCACCTTCAGGGTTCCGGAGTCTCCCCCACAGGCCTAACTGAGCATGCTCCAGAACCTGGGGTCACTTGGAGGTCAGGGATACCCCCCTGTACATCCATATGTTCATATTAGGCATCTTCAACGTCAAACCTGTACCTCCCTACAAACCTCCCTACAATGAGGCAGCAGTGTGCCCTCGTGGCCAAGAAGGCCAATGGCATCCTGGGGTGCATTAAGAGGAGCGTCTCCAGCAGGTCGAGGGAGGTGATCCTGTCCCTCTACTCAGCCCTGGTAAGGCCACATCTGGAGTACTGTGTCCAGTTCTGGGCCCCACAGTACAAGAGGGATGTGGAGCTGCTGGAGAGAGTTCAGCACAGGGCCACAAGGATGATCAGGGGGCTGGAACACGTGCCCTGTGAGGAGAGGCTAAGGGAGCTGGGCTTGTTCAGCCTGGAGAAGAGAAGGCTGAGAGGGAATCTGATCAGTCTGTATAGGTACCTCAAGGGAGGCAGTGAAGAGGATGGGGCTGGCCTCTTTTCAGTGGTGGCCACCAACAGAACTAGAGGCAATGACCTCAAAATGAAACACCCAAAGTTCCACAGGAACTTAAGGAAAAATTTCCTGACAATGAGGGTGACAGAGCACTGGAACAGGCTGCCCAGAGAGGTTGTGGAGTCTCCTTCCCTGGAGATCTTCAAGACCTGCTTGGATGCGGTCCTGTGCCATGAGCTCTAGGTGGCTCTGCGTGTGCAGGGGGTTTTGACTAGATGACCTCTAAAGGTCCCTTCCAACCTTAGGCATTCTATGATTCTGTGATTCTATGACTGAGCCACTTCCAAAACATACATGCAGTTAAATTTGGAAGTGACATTAGTATCATTATGAATATACAATATCTTAATTAATAACACTTAAAACAATGGCATACCTTAAATACTTTATAACTGTTTCATTTGATACTTATAATAATTTTAATGTGATCTTTTCAGACTAAGGAGTTCTCATTAGTGCACTTTTCCCTGTCAGTAAGTAAAGTAACCCAGCACACTCTAACAAATATATTAGATATAATATTTGTTCAAGTATATAATGCTCAATGATGTTTATAGAAATGTGCTCACTTGTATTTCTGTTAACAGGGCCAAGTATAATTTGCATATGAGATAGGATCCAGTATTCAAGCTGGGGCCTGTGTATCTCAAAACTCAGCACATAATTTTCTTATTTAATTTTGAGTTAGGATGCTACGCTGGATTGACTTTCAGAGAGACTGGAATTTCTTGAAAGAAAAAAAAGCCACCTGACTGACAATGTCCATCTTCTTTTCAAGGCAGCATTTGCATTAGGGTGGGCCCAAAGGCCCCACTTAAATGCAGAGCCTCTGGCTCCTACATCCATTATTAAAAGCTACACAGGAAACAGGCTAAGTAGTTGGAATTCTTGCAGAAAGTCAGAGAATAGGAAAAGCACACATCTGCCCAGCACCTTGGAAGGAGGCAGAGAAAACATGATCCGTTGAGCTGGGAAGGTCTATTGTAGGTTCTCCCGACCAAAAAAACTATCACTGGAGTCCTAAGTCTCCTGGCAGTTTTGGCTATAGTCCTCTTTATCTCAAAGATGTCACGGAACAACTCCATCAAGCAATTTTCATTTAAGTAAATGCCTTGAGATGGCAGATAAGAGTGTCTTGTTTGAGGCACCTAACCTTACAGACATTTCTACAGTAATTGGTAACAGGAGATAATTCACCTGAGCAGACCAAAAGACACCAAGCTCCTGGAGAAATGAGGTTTCTAGAGAACTGGAGAGTTTTTATTTCCCCCTTATTTTTTACTTATATCATAGTCTGGGCCTTTTTTAGCAATATTAGGGAGACAAATTCCTTAAAACTGCTAGAAAGGCAGTTCTCATTCTACTTACAGTATACCTGGAGGTAACAATTAACAGATACATCATGAGTAAGCTCTTTCTCATGAGATTTTTGGTCCAGCTTAGTGGAGATGGAAAAGTTATGATAGAGTGATATCATGCTAAGTTCCATGAAGATGTTACATGCCCATGACCAGCATATTTCTTTAAACTGAAATATTTTAATAAAAAGTTTGCCAGTGCCCAAGAAATAGAAGTGAGGGAGTCCCTAAAAACTTAGCTATCACATATTCTGGAGGGGACAGCCCTTCAGAGCTGTTTGACTTTTTACTAGATGTGAGTGGGACCAGAAAGCAAGAGGTTCACTCAACTCTTCTTGTTAAGGAGTCCTCTTCTAAGAGGTGGGTTTGAGTCCTCTCACTGTTTCCCAGATAGTAAGGATTTGCAATCAGATCTCCCTTCTCCAGAGGAGTATATAATGACCGGGCCAGCACAGCTTTAGTACAAAGCCAGAAACTTTTGTCCACTGAGCTACGCCTGGCATTCAGTTTTCTGAGATCTGCTCCTGGGCTGGGCTCAGAGGTGGGGTAGGCAGGGTGATGTCTGACATAGAAGTTTGTGCCAGGAACTGGTACATTGGAGGCTTTAGGACCGCCTTGAAGAAATTTTAGTGCCAAATGCACTACGTCAGATCATGTCCTTGGAGAACAAAGGTACAAGAATGCAAAATAAGCATTTCAAAGTCTCAGAGTGCCTAATGTTGACCTTCAAAATAAAATGTATTGCTCAATTTCCAAAGATCTGTGCGCTTTCCTTTCCCAGTTTCTGGATTTAAAGACTAGTGTCTAAGTTTTATTCCATTTTTTTTTTACAAGTAACAATAATAAATACAACACAATTATATATTTGTAAGTTCCCAGTCTAAGCTATCACTCTAACCTGACAACACAAGATAAACTTAAATTCATAACAGTTTTGGTTTGCTTAATAGATATTTATTTGACAATTCATCACTGAAGGTTTCATATAAACTTTAAAGCAATTTGAATTGATGAATTATGAACTAAAATAGTATAGAAACAGAAAATTTTATGGACCTTCTTCAACAGAAGCAGCAAGATTTCCATTTACTTTTGTGTGTTTTGACTAAGCTTTTACATTGTGCTATATGGTCTATTTTTCATGTTTTGCATTAGAAAAGAAAATCTGTTCCTATGTCTATTAGAAGGAAAGGCCTTTGTTTTTGTTGTTGTTTTAAATAAAAGCAGGATCAAATCTCTATTTATTTATATGACAATTTAAAAAATCCATCTTTACAGTTGAGAAAATTCTGTCAGACCAAATTTGCTACACATTGCACGTTTTATTTTTGGACCAGGAAGTTAACGATAAATAGAGACATTTTTTCCCAGGAGAAAATAAAATAAATAGAAATCGTGGGGCGGGGGGAAAAAGGCAATTACAACAGGCACACTGGTAATAGCAATTATCGCCATTGTTGTTTACTGACCACCAAAAGACAGATCAATTTGCATTCATGAGGTAAGATTGATTTACATCTAGCTAACAGCTAACACTTGTGTTATTGAACATAAATGCTGTTATTTTTTATTCATCTTTTTCAATAAAGCACTTTGGATTCTGCATCTGTCTCATGCTTCATCTTTATAATAATCAATACTGTAAACTTATTCTGAAAATTGTTTTATATTGTTGCACAGTAAATCCTAAATAAAAACTAAAGAATAGGTCTCTAGAGTAGCTGAAATGCATATTTTTGATTTGATTTAAAAACTTAATTGCAAAGCTTATTCTTCATCAAGGAACAGAAAAATTAACTCTGATATTCAAATATTTTCAATGAAGTACTTTAGCTGATATTTAAGTTATGGATCATTACACTGATACAGGTCAATTTAAAGAAGTTGATGAGAAAAAATGTAGAGATGGTTCCACAGAAAGTTCTGAAATTTCAAAACATATTGTTTTCTAAATAGAAGTCAAAATGAAACATTTTGAAACATTCTGCTATTTTAATACACTCAGAAATAATGAAGTTAAATCTAAGGACTAAGATTGTATTGTTTCAATAATCCGAAAATGTTTTTTTTCTGATTTTTGCACATACAATAACACGTCATATAAAAGTCCAATGGAATATTGCCTCTTTTTTCAAAAAAAAAAAATGCCTCTCCTTTGGAAGCGTAAGGTCTGATGATGCAAAATACAGTGTTGCATTAATCATACCCAGTAACCTAGTGCTAGGATGGACAAGCATTTTTGTTGAAGCCTATACCCGACAGTATCCAAAAAAATGTTACAATGTTACACATCAATTAAGTTGTATTTCACAGCAGAAGCTCAAATCCAGCACAAATGCATGAACATAAATTGTAAATCAAGAGAATGAATGAAAATGCATGAATTAAATTATTTCTTCTACCTCTGTTAATCTTCTGTTACTGAATATAGAGCTTAAATCATGTTTGTTGAAACATATTCCAAAGGCGGAATGCACGTATGAATGGCCTGTTATGAGGTCAGGACATGAAAAAGATTGAGGTAGCTAAAGAAAATATTTTTGCAATAATTCACTTACTTAAAAAAAAAACCTTATTTCATTTTCTAGTTTGTGTTTATAACACACACACATACAAAAAAAAAAAAAAAAAAAGTAGCTTGGTTTGGAAACTCCACATACTTTTTGTATCCTGGGGGCAACACTGCTGCCTGGCAATGAGAGAGAGAATTGGTTTGCTATTGGTTTGCTATTTCATAAGTACTTCTCTGACAGAGGGAAACAATGCTTGAAAATTCTGGCCCACTAAGGTGTTCATCTTATACTAAGATCTGCTCTCCCCTTGCCATCTGTTCAAGTAGGATTACTGTAAAAGTGAGTTTTTCATTTCAGCCTGCCACTTTTACACACACTTTTATCTGTAGGAAACGTGCTCTCAGGTGGAAACTTTGAGAGATAAACCTTCTGCTAAGATTGTGCTCACTCACACACACACACACTTTGGACAATATTCATGAGAACTGAAGAGAAGTGGGATTAGAGTGTAACTGCTAACACATTTAAGAGTATTGCTTGAATAGCACATTGCCTAAATCTGCATCTATTCCAGGTCACATCATGTTCAGTCTGCATAGTGGATAAGGGCAAGCAAATGGAAAATAGATCGCGGAGTTCACTTTTGCTCTTCACAAAACCATACACGAGCACAACCTGAGGCTCCCATTTGGCATTTCTCACATTTGGAATCTCTACAAGGGCAATGCATCTTGGTTGCCTGGGTGAATGAATGCAACACCAGGAGAGGATGCCAGTGCAGGAGGCTGAAGGTTGCTAAATCAGTGATGTCTATAGGAATGAAGGGTTCCACCCTACAGCCTCAGCCTGAAAAGACAAGCTTTCAGCAAGTCACTGCCAGAGCTGCAGCAATGTAGATTGGTGTCTATAGCAGCGTACTTGTTATAATGATTATACATACACTTATAACCATCATTTTTCATACAAGGAAGCAGGAGAAGAGGTGAAACTCTTTCTCCCATCCAGCTCGTTTCTAGGACCCTGAGTGCAGCCCCTACGGATTGGTTTGGTTGCCCATTCCCAAGGCCAAAGTCTTCTGCGGTGCAGGTATATAACTTCAAATCAGACTTCTGGGAAAAGCTGTGCAGGAAAAAACTGCAAGAAGCCTCACTGGGAGCATTTTCACTTCCCTCAGGAGCTGCACTTAAATGTAAGCCTTAGTCCTTACCTGAGCTACATCACAACTATCCCTGCTCCTGGCCATGTACCTCATAGATTGCGACCTTGACAGAACTTCAAAGCTACCTCATCATCCCAAATTTGTCCAGCTATCTCTGGAATGTTGGCTGACCATGTTCACCATGATCACACCTGCACTGCCCTTCACTTCAAATTACGTAAACTGCGCGCATGACAGTAACATCCTGCCCTGTGTGCTTCACCATCACCTTCAACTCCCAGATCAGCTTCCCTCTGGAAGCAGCTCACTCCTGTTGCTCCCAATCCTTTTGCTATAGGTGCCCAGCTCACAGCACCTGCCAATGGCAAGGATTGACTGAATCTAGTTTACTTCCCTCTCATTTTAACTGGCTTAAACTTACTGTTTTTAGGGATCTGTTTCTGAGAAGAATTACTGCATATTGCACTAGGAGGTGAAAAGACTTCTGTATTTGTCTCTTCTGTCAATAGAGCATTGTTCCATGGAATGTACCCTCCAGAGGTGTGTCCCGCTCATGTTGACATGACTGAGGGATCAGATTTTTCATTACTATGATCTAGGCAGATCTTTAGTACATCTTTAAAAAGATTTCAGCATTAAGAAATAAGAAGAAAGAAAAAATGTCCTGAGGAAAACTAGAAGCCTATGAATTGAGTGGCTGATCCAGTAGCAGTTTCTGTTTTAAACTGAGCAAGGTTTGTTAATGTGAATGGATCTCTGGCAGCCTGTAAGGCATCAACATGAAGCCCCCCCAAAAAACAACCAACATATTTCAGAGAGCAATGGAAAAGCAAAGCTTACCAAGATTGCAAGGAGCACTCAAGGTCAAAAAATGAGGAAATTACCTGAGGAGCTGGTGTCTGTATGTTCCCATCCTTTTGAAAACCTTGCATGGATTCCTAAGCAGCTGAGGCACCCCCAAAGTGACCTTGACATCACGAGGGCATGTGGGGAGGAAATTAGAAAGGCAAAAGCTCGGATGGAACTCAATCTGGCCACTGCTGTAAAAGACAACAAAAAAGTGCTTCTACAAATACAATAACAACGAGGGGAGGGTCAAGGAAAATCTCCATTCCTTATTGGATGTGGCGGGGAATGTTGTCACCAAGGATCAGCATAAGGGTGAGGTATTTAATGCCTTCTTTGCCTCAATCTTTAACACCCAGAACAGTTATTCTCAAGATACTTGGCCCCCCTGAGCTGGAAGACGCTTACTGATAGCAGAAAAAAACTCCCCATAGGTCATGAGGAAACAGTCATTGACCCGCTCCTCCACTTTGATGTCCACAAGTGTATGGGGCTAGATCCACCCAAATGTTCTGAGAGAGCTGGCAGAAGTGCTTACCAACCTGCTTTCCATCATCTATCAGCAGTCCTAGTCAACTGGGGAGGTCCCAGATGACTAGAGACTTGCCAATGTGACTCCCATCCATGAGAAGGGTTGAATGCAGGATCCGGGAAACTACAGGACTGTCAGCCTGTCCTCACTATCAGGGAAAGTTATGAAGCAGATCATCTTGTGTGTGGTCACACAACATGTGCAAGATAAACCTCTGGATGAAGGAACTGAGTACACCCTATGCAAATTTGCAGATGACACCAAGCTGGGAGCAAAAGTGGATCTGCTTGAGGGTAGGAAGGCTCTACAGAGGGATCTGGAAAGGCTGGATCAATGCACTCAGGGCAACTCAGTGTGAGTGAACAACTGTGAGTTGACAGTATGAAGTGTGAAGTCCCATGCAATGCTACAGGCTTGGGGCAGACGTATTTAGAAAGCTGCATGGCAGAAAAGGATCTGGGGGTGTTAGTCAACAGCCATCTGAACATGCACCTGCAGTGTGCCCAGAGGGCCAAGAAGGCCCAAGGACATCCTGGCTTGTATCAGGTCAGTAATAGTGTGGCCAACAGGACTAAGGAAGGGAACGGGACTAGGGTCACTCGTGGGGCTGCATCTCAAATACTATGGTCAGGTTTGGGCTCTTTAATACTAGAAAGACATTGAGGTGCTGGAGTGTGCCCAAAGAAGGGCAACAAAGCTGCTGAAGGGGCTGGGGCACAGACCTTACAAGGAGCACCTGAGTGTGCAAGTATTATTTAGTCCAGAAAAGAGGAGATGCAGGGGCGACCTTATTGCTCTCTACAGCTACCTGAAAGGAGGTTGTAGTGAGGCGAGGGTCAATCTCTTCTCTAGAAGAACTACCAATAGGACAAGAGGAAATTGCCTCAAGTTGCTCCCAAGTAGGTTCAGGTTAGACATTAGGAAAAATTTCTACATGGAAAGAGTAGTCAAGCATAAGAAGCATTGCTCTGGGAAGTGCCCAGGGAGTCACCATCCCTGGCATGGCAAGTGTTCAGGAAATGTGTAGCTGAGGTGCTTAGGGACATGGTTTAGCGGGTATGATACTGAGAGGCTTGAAGATCTCTAAGGTCTTTTCCAACCATAATGACTCTGTGATTCTAAGATTCACTTGTTACCTCATGTTTTGTTGCAGTCGTTGATAAATATGTGTTTTCAGGAAAGATTTTATGGATGTTCATAAAGTCAGTTTATTAGTGTTTAGAAAGAACTTTCTTCATGAAGTTCCCCTCCTCAAGGATCTTTTGATTTGTTTGACCTGTACAAAAGATAGCAATAACAACAAAAAAGTCACAAATTCTCTTTTGTTCAGTCCGATATGGTTGTCCTTCTTTTTTTTAAGATTATATTCCTATGCAAATATTATTTATTTCAGATTGGCACAGTCTTTTACACCATTATTATTAAAGAAAGGAAAGATGTTTTTTAAAGATAATGGAGTACTTACCTGCAGGCTCTTTGCCCAGTGCCCATCCTAACATTAGAGGGTATTTCTCAGTCTGATTATCTGCTCATGTAACAGCTCAATTGCATACATGAAACAAGCTTTTGCTGAAGCTTTAAGTCTGTGGTGGAATTTTATAATTATCATTTAGGCATAAGTTGTTAGTCGGAGCTGGAAAAGCCTTTCTGTATGTGTGACAATTCCACCTCCGTTCCCAACCCCATTTTTTTTTCTCCATGGATTTAGTTCCCACAACTAACGTGCCTAATAATGAGACTAGGCAAGGGAATGCCAATAGAATGATACGGAGCTTTTTTGACCCTGACAAAGAACTCAGAGAGTGGCTGGATGGCCTCAGCCACCAGCCAATTGCTCTATTCGTCCCCAGTGCTCTCCTACCTTCTGTGCTGCATAACCCCCCAGTGCTCTCCTACCTTCTGTGCTGCATAACCCCACAGTGGGCTGCACCTTGGGCTAGGAGAGATGTCCAGAGGGGACTCTGCTGGTCCCATCATGTGCTACATTGTGGGATTTTCTGCTTAATGGGACTGACATGAACACACAGTCAAGAGTTAAGCCCTCAACTCATTTTTTTAATCATTATTTTCTAACATACATAAACCAGTTGGAGAGGGAAAATATCCCTTAAATAGGATAGGCTTGCTTAGTCCCAATTCACCAAGCTTTAGTGAAAAGGTGAGTGTTCTACCTTTTTAAGTAGCATTTTCTCTTCAGTGACTTTTCCATTCCTTTCCCTCTTTTTTCCATGCTGAGTTAATGAACACCTAGCAACTTATTCCACAAGGTCTGTATGCAAACAGGTCCCACTGAGCTAGCAAAAAGTATTCCTGCAAGAATTCAATTATAGCACTTTTCACCTCAGCCTCTCAGCTGCTTCCCAGTGGGATATATTGTTCCACGCTGTGTATATAGTTTGTTTCACAGATAAGGCCACCAAGACTCCATGCCCTGACTACTCAGTGTCCAATGAGATGTGATTCAAGACTCCCAGCTCCCAGCAACTCTCAGTTTTTATAGCTTTAGCTTAGTTTTGCTCAGTCCACCAAATCCCTCCAAATTCAAGGAGCTCTGCATGAACAAGGAGAGCATGGTTAAATTCCTTTCATGAACAAAAGACCTTGGGATGTGATAGGTTAGAAGACAGATAAAACTTTAGTAGAAGACATGATTAAGTTCTTGTTTTGTTTTGTTTCAAGCACGGATCAAAACACATGAAATAATTCATAGCTAAACCTTTAGTTAAAAGACAGATTTATTTGGTATTATACTACATAAATACATAAAATATTTTCTAAATAGTATTTTTTCCTACAAAACATTTTTTTCAGAAAAAGTTTCTTCTTGCAAAAGAAGTGTTTTTATAGTTTAGATTAGACACAGTTTGATTCATGACCCCTAGATAGTCTTTCAAAAAGCAGGAGAATTTACACAAAAAAAATCTACTAAAACTTACCATTTTTCATACAGACAAAATGCATGAGGTAGCTCTGTGGATAAGTAATTTTTGAAAAACTATTTACTTGACATTTACTTGTATGTTTCTGGTTATGGAGTACCTCTCAGCAAATGGTCATGTTCTTTATACTGTACAAAAATATTCAACTCTAAGGAGATTTTTGAATATTTTACTTTCTATTACGTAATTTTAAACAGTTTTCTCTACATTTGCTAGAGAAAGTAAATTGCCTAGTTGTAACTGGCCAGCTGAGATTATGGCACTTGTTTTTTTCCCAAATGGGCAGCCATAATACCTCCATGAACATAAAAGTTCATACGTGGAAATCCAACCTATTCTATCTGCCTTCACTGGTTGGTTGGAATAAATAAGTTGAAATGAGTGGAATAGTAGTATGGTTGAAGTAAATTCCTATGTCGATTTAAATGAATACTCATGCAGAGATGTTTGCAGAATCTGTTCCATTTTTTTTTCTAGAAATATTTGATGAGATATTTGTGCATCTCTTTCTTTGTCCTAAAATGGCCTTGTTCACTGATTGTAGTTTTGTTATCCAGCGCAGCATAAATATCATTAAACACAGGAGGTTCTTTGTGCCTTTGTGACGAACATAATAATTTAAGCATTATCTATAATTTTAAGAGGCAGGTAGCTTACACATGAGGTTGCATAGTCTGCTTCATTACTAAATACTGTAGAAATTCTCAAGAAGCAATATTCTTGGTTATAGCTTGTATTTGACATGTATCTTTTTTGATTTTTTTTTATCAGAGCTTTATATAGTATACTGAAAAACAAATGAGCAAACAAACAACAACAACAAAAACACTATTACCATTTTCTTTTCAAATGCTTTTCTCCACCTTAGCTGCTATAACCCTACAGTTAGGAAAGCAGTAGTTTCCGTTGCCCGTAAGGTACAGGCAGTACCTTACATACATGCAGAAGGCTGTGTCAAGCCAGAATGTAGACTTCCTGTCACCAAATCAGCAAGTATAGTTTACCCATTTTGAAGTGCAGATTACATCATTAACTGATGAATGATGTATAATACTCATTTTCTTAACTATATAACGCAACTTCTTCAAAGTTAGGGCTCAAAAAAATAAGGCTGGAAAACTTCAGAATTGTGCTCAAAAATAGGGGAAGAGTGAGCTTTGCTTTATATTCTGATAATTAAGGAATAAAATTGGAAGCAAGAAAATATTTCTCAGGAAATACACAGAGGCATTTTTAATAATTGGAACAGAAAGTCTCATTTTCAAAATTCTCTTATTTATGAAAGAATTTAAATTCTAAAAAATAAAACAAATAAATAAAAAGGAGTCAATGAGGTTTGGCTTTTTTCTCCAACTCTCAATTCTTTCAGAAACATAATTAACATATAGAAATTCTATTCTTCCGACATACAATACATTTAACACAACCATTATCATCCTTATACTGCGAAGGAACTTAATAGGAAACATGTTGGTTCTGAATGTTTAAGCCAGTTATTTTGGGTTTGTAGATACTTAAAAGCAAAGATGGGCATTAGTAAGCTTTATAAAAGCCTGATAAGTAAGGACTTGACAAAATTTTACTAATTCCCTAAAAGAATTCTCAGCCAACACAAAAAGTATGCGTGCATGTACTTGTGCATACACAGGCAAGTCCTTGGTTTGTTTGTGGCTGGTGAAATCCGACTACTCTTCACATCCTGGCACCCATAAACTCAAAATGTCTGAGAGATGCCCTGTAGTCACACATACGCACAGCAGAAATATTAGAAACTTTGAAATACTTTGTACTTTTCTGTGATATTTATGATTTCATAGTAGCTCAAAGACATCCTTTTATCTGAAAACAAAACAATAAAAGGCAACCTTCAATTGTCTATGTATAGTGTCATACATTTCAAGGACAGATGAGCCATTTTACCATCCAAACTGCCCCTATTATAAGCCTCAGAATCTCATCTATTCCTTAACTAACTTTTCACAGAATAAAATAAGTTTGATCACAGCAAACCCACAAAGCTGTCTCTTAGAAATAACAAGTTTTAGTAAATAACATAACACCCCCCCCATTAAAAAAAAACAGCACTTCTCATCTAAAACTCTGAAAAAGTTCTACAAAAAAGGTCACTGCAACTCCCAATAAGCAGGTGGGAAAACAAAAGGACAGGAAGTTGTGGGAACATATCTAAGGGACGG
>VWPW01028733.1:0-22070 GCA_013389825.1 Crypturellus undulatus
ACATCTGCTATTAGCACAACCCAGAGCAACATCTTTCCACATTGAAACCTCTCTAGATCTCAAGGCGAAGAGGTGCTGAGAACATCCAAGGAAATTCCAGGGGTCTTGTGTAATACTTATCAGTCTGACAGACTAATTGCCTTATAATTCAAATACAATTACAATATATACTGGAAGCAATTACATGCAGATGACTGGGGAGGCTCTCATCTCCTCTACATTTTTTTGCAAACCTTTCTTTCCGGTATCAATTCCATTGATAAAGAAGTTCTGGAGATTATTAACACACAAAACCACCTTTTATTAAAACCTATTTTAGGAGCTGCATGTTAAATCCGCATGTGGATACAAAGACTCGCAAGGAATCGCTCCTCCTCCTTAAGGTCTCAATACAAAAGCCTTCCTGCGTTGTCTTCCGGGATTCATGCCAGCCAAGAGCCTCAGAAATGGGGTAGTAATAAAAATGTAACACGCTGTAGCGTAAATTATGCCAGGGAGGGAGCGCTGGGGGAGGTGGTGGGTCTGTGTCCTTCACCTCCTTGCAAGGGGCTCGAGCGCTGCCCGAGGGCTCTTGCGCCCAGAGCCCAGAGGAGGTTTCGCAGCTGCTCTGGGACTAGACTGCGTCCCAACATGCTGCTCTGCGGCTGCGGTTCCAGGTCCCCTGTGAGGACACAGGCTGGGTCCTGCCTCGCTGCTCCACGGCTGCGGTTCCAGGTCCCTTCTGAGGACACAGGCTGGGTCCTGCCTCACTGCTCCACGGCTGTGGTTCCAGGTCCCCTGTGAGGACACAGGCTGGGTCCTGCCTCGCTGCTCCATGCACTACGGTTCTGGGCGCCCTCCCAGCCCGCCCAGAGCAGAGCCTATGGGCACAGGGGACAGGACAGCGCTGCGTTCCGACCCCACTCAGAGAGCCATCACAGTGCAGTGAGTTACTCAACCCAACCCCAAACCTCCAAGATACTGCAGAACTTACTTGTTCTTTCTATGAATGATCTCAGTTTACTCACTTGAGGAACACAGAAGGATGCAGCAAGAACATGAGCTGCTTGAGGAACTGCTCACACTCTAGCTCATGACGTTGTCCTTCTTTAGCTTTTATTCGCTGCAGCTCCGCTCTTTTGTGTCTATCTTAAAATGGTTCCACTGAATCTCCATTAAAAAGCAGCAGCTCTAACGGGAGTGTGAGGAGCGGAGCCGGCTCCTGCCACGGCCTCGCACCTGCCCGCGCAGCCTGGGCTGCTCCGCGGCGCCGACGGGATCCCGGCACCAGGAATGGCGCAGGAAGAGCCTCCGCACGCGAGGGAACCCGCCAAGGGGCTGCTCCGGAGGCAGCGAGCGGGAGGCAGTGCAGGACGGGCCGTGACGCAGGGGTCTATGGAGATGGGGGCAGAGGCCAGGGCTGTCCCGTGCACAGGGTCTCCTCCTGGGCAGCAGTTCGGGATGCAGCTTTGAGCTCCCCTCCCTCCTTTGCGACAACAGCCCTGTCTTCAGCTGCAGCCGAGAACGGAGATGACCCAAGGCCCATCTATTCATTGTGCTTTTATCAGGGAATGGAGAACACACCCAAGGAGGGGTCCTGTCCTCAGTATCTCCTCTTCCCTCCTCGATACAGAGGGCAATGGGAATGCCCCTGCCTTGCAAGGATGTTGTAGGGGAACTTGCCTGCCTCATCTTAGTGGAATTGCTTTTAGTCCCTGCTTTTCCATCTCCATGTGGAGATGGATTTCTGTCCCACAAAAGGCAGTACAGAGAGGTATTCACACTGCATAACCTTCCCACCCATGAAGAGGGTGGTTATTTGCTCTGGGCTTCTTTTGATTCATTAGACTGACCAGAAGAGATGAATTCAGGAGCTCTGCATCATCCTCTGAAGAAATCTCCCTCTTTATATCCTGGCACGTCAAACACCTGCGATAAATGATACAAACAGCCCTTCCCTCTAAGCACCACTCATCTGCGGGCCTGCCCAAGACGGGTGAAGAAAGTTGTGCAGAACTGCAGGGCTATTCCGCACACCCGCTGCACGGCAGATTGGGCGGATTTCATCAGCTCCCACTCGGGAGCACAAGAGGATGAATTTTTCCAAGACAAAAGAGCTATGGAAGCAGCCGTACCACCTGGGAGGAAAAGAGGACGAGTCCCGCCAGCCTGGATTGAGATTGGTCTTTCCAAGCACCAGCGGGGCCTGACAGTTACAATTAAACCCATTGGAACAGCGTGGTTTTGGGCACGGCGCAGCACTGCCAGCCCCACGCTGGGCACAGGGACCCTGCCCGGCCCCAGCGCCGCCCACGCGTCCCCCCGGCCTCGGCGCAGCGGGAAGTGTCCGATGGAGCCCATGGGAGCCATGCGCGGTGCAGGGCAGCGAGGGAGGAAACCATCTCCTGCGGCAGCGGCACTGAAAGTCCTTCCCGACTGCGGGAGCCAGGCAGAAAAATGGCTTTTTTTTTTTTTAGTTTTTTTCAGTCTCTTGTTCCCTTCCCTCCTCCTCCAGACTGTACAAGACAGAGAAAAGCCAATTGCAATTAAACACTCGGTTCCTCGATAAACGGCTTGGTTTGTAAACAGCAACCAAAAATTGCAGCTCTCAGCAAAAACAGCCCAGCTTTCTTTGCAAAATGCTGCAGGTCTCTGGGGAGAAACTGTTCCTCTCATCATCCTCCCGAGCTCTCCCAGGGGAGCCCATTGCCCCTCCGACCCCTTTTCTCCCCAGATTTAAAGCCTATCAGAGCAGTATGAAGAGGTGCAGGCAGGCACGGAGACATCCTGGCCTGGAAGCCATTCCTCTGGAAAGGCATTGCAAACTCCTTTAGATAAATAAATAGCGCGTCCCCTGCGAGGCATCATCTGCAAAGCACTATCGTACGATGCCTCCACTGTCATAATTCCCTATGTCCTTATTGCCCGACAGCCTCCATAAAGAGCCGGCAGGTTTATGTGCCACTTAAAACCAACCTATTACCAGCAGCAAACTTCCCTCAACAAGTTCCTGTGTGCCTGGACTCCAAAGCAGGAGCCGGTCGCTCGGTGCAACAGCCCATGGGGACGGGGGGCTCCTGCTCCCAGTGCGGAGGCTGACGGTCCCCCGCGGCGTGTGGGGGCAGCCGCGCCGATCGAGGTGCCGATACACCGGGAGGTGCAAGGCAGCACGATCTACACACTGCAGACATGAGTGATGCTTCCCCACGGGCTTGCGCGGAGGGAAGCAGGTTTCTGTAGGTACAAACAGGTATCCATGCGGTTGCAGATGCATTGCGTCACTCTGGGGTCGGATCCTGCAGGCATGTTTGGAGGCTGCTGGTGCAGATCGCAGCCCCACAGCTCCCCATTCCCAGCTGGGCAGGGGAACTGGGCTTCGGAAATTGGGGAGCTGTACTGAGCTGGGTGCTGCTTTCCACGAGCTGCAGTGGTCCAGGGGACTCAATGGATACAGCCCCCGCAACGGGCAGGCAGCTCTGAGCAGGAAGGGGAGAGGGTACCTCCAGCCCTCTGCATCTTTCCAGCTGCCCCATGCCCAGAACTCTGATGAAGCAGTGATTTTTGTTTTAAAATATTAAGATGTGAGGCTTTTTTTCTGCCAAAAGAAATCAAAACATAAAACGCAGGGGCAAGTCCGTTACCCTAAATTGTCCCATCTGCTTCACGATCAGTTTTATGTGACAAAGGCTACAGTATTTGTTTTACTTCCAAAGAGCATATGGTTGATTTTTAAAAGCTCAGCCACTCACCACCAGGGTCAGCCTTCCAGAAGGGCCGGTGCTCAGCAGCTCCACGGTGACACACGGGGCTGATCCCTGGGAGAGCCCGGCACCAGGCTGGGCACGGGAAATCCCTGGAAAAGCTGCCCTTGCTTGGGAGAGCTGGATAGCAGAGGAGCAAGCTGCCGAGTGCAGGAATGCAACCCCTCTGTCCCAAAAGCAAGGAAGACTTGAATCCAAAAAAACAGAGAGCGGAAATAAAATACAAATAGAGAGGGAAAAAAAAGGACGGCATAAAAGGGTTGAATAAATTTCCCCGTTGGTTTTAGACTAGTAACACCATAAACGCCACTGAATAAATCACCCATAGAGCAGGGAACTGAAGTAATATGGGGGAAAACCTGGCTTCCCATTCATCACACTCACCCTGACATGTAATAAATGCCTCTCATTCAACGCAAATGCATTAGCATAGTCAGCACAGCAGAGCGCTCTGCTCTTGCTCTGGGGCTCAAGCTCCCCCTCCAGCCACCCCTGCCCGGCGCCACCTTCTCCCAGGGGCATCAAAGCCACCCTGGCTGCACCATGAGGCTCTTGTCACCACTGGTCCCCAGGGCACTGGGGTCTCTGGGCTGCCGTTTGGAGCTCCTGTAAAGCCCAGGTCTGAGTGACTGCTCAGGGGCAGGCTGGAGCGATGTGAAAATGGGGGATAAATATTAAGCAAGTGAGATGAGAGACGCGGAATGAAATGTCTGACAAAACCTTAATTAGAGTCTTCTATATACACTGCAAAAATATATTTAGCCAGTGGCAGCACTGGGGCTTTGAGGCTTTCTACAGTGAGCTTAGGTTAAAATAAACATTTATTTTAAACATAGGCAAGTCATTCGCCTAGTTAGCTTAAAGTCAAGATAGGTGAATAGCTTACAGTAAATAATCTACTACGTGTATTTATTCAAACTTCTTTTTAGCCTGGATTTCCTATGGAAAGAACAGCCTGTTATTGCTCTCCGTTAGTCACTTCCTCCTAACACCTCTCGAAACTCTTGACCAACCGAATCTCTGTGATTGTTCTTGATCTCTGTGATCTCTGAGATTCAACACAGGAATAAGGGGCTTGGAACCGTCGCGTTCCTCCAAGTGCACGGGAATGGCGGCCTCGTGATCCCCACTTGTGCAGGAGCGGCTGGAAAATCCAGAGCAGGAGTTTCGGGTCCCTTACGCTCCCTCCCGTCTCAGAGCGGCTCCCTCAGCCGGTCCAGCGCTGCTCCCTGCTGCCCTTTGGTCCCGACGGCCTCCTGCAAGGTGGGTGACGGGCGTCCGGGGCTGCAACAGCCTCGCGAGGCAGCTTGTCCAGGCCGCTTGCTGCGAGGCCTCCCACCTCGCGCACTGCTGCCAGAGCTGTCCAATCTGTCCTGAACACCTGCAGTGACGGAGGTGCCGCATCGCCCCGCGGTGACCTCCTCCATGGCTCGTACTGTCCTCTGCTACCGGGGCGCTGCCAACCCAACGGCACTTTTCCCAGGGAATGAGTCAATCCATGCAGGGATTTTCCACACTCCGCTGTGTCAGGAAGGTCGCTCACACCTTCCCGCAGGCGAGAGCGCTCCCAGTCCGATGCTGCCTGCCAGGGCGCATGAGCACCTGGCCCTCCAAAACCCTCTCAGCTCCCCCAACACCTTTGGGGATTTTGCGCTGGGGATTTTGCGCTGGGGATTTCGGATTTTGTGAAGAGACCGTTTGGCTCCTGCTAGCACCATCGGAGCAGCAAAAGCAGGAAATTTGCCCCTCTCCTCCTACTGAAAGTCCCTCACCCAGCCCTGCAGTGCCGCGGGCTTCGCAAGAGCCCCGTGCATTACCAACAGGTCCATCCTTTGACCAAAGAAGTCAGCTGTTTGCAGGCTAAAAGCTCACGGCACGGGGTCCCCAGCAGCCAGGCCGGTGTCACCGTTGAGCCTGACGCTGCCACCAGCCCGTCCACCTGAGCGCAGACCGATCGCAGCGTCGGCTTCGACTGCGGCTCCGTGGGTGCCACCCAGAGGGATGGATGTCCTGCTTTGCATAACGCTTGTGCTGCGAATGTTATTAACCTCATCGATCACTGGGGAACGCACACAGCTCCGCTCGCAGGCAGCACCAGGGCCAGCCCTATTCCATCTACTTCCATAAACAGAAACAAGGACCATTTAATAAGCAAGAGGCAGCCGGTGTCTTCAGAGGTTAGGGTTTTGTGTTGAATTTTTTCCCCTTTACAAAAGAGAAACTTGCCCAGGAAACTTTCTGCTATGGATTTTTATCTTGTCAACCTCTAATAAACTCAGCAGGGTCAAACATTGGTGAGTAGTTGGATGGCAAATCTCAAGGGAAAAGGAAAACCACAGCATAGAGGAGAGGAATGCTGGTGATTTGGCTGCTCAGAGACTAGTGCTCTTCTCTGTGAGCTAGCCCTGATCCCTGCTCTGGGCAGGGGCAAGCAACAGCCACAGCTGCTGGAAGCTTCTGCTTCCCAAGGGAATTCCACATTCCTATGGGAATGTCCCAGATGGGACAGCATCTCCTCAGGAACCAAAGGGAGGAAGGCACCAGAATGACTTAATAAGAGCCGAGCATCCTTTGAGGTCCTTTAAGAAAATACCTGCCCTGATTATAAAATCTCCTATCAGTCTCTTTCCAAAAGCAGGGATTAGCCAAGGGGTAACTACCTAATGCCTAGGGAAAAGGCACTGTCTCCTGGTCCTCCCCTTCCATCTGTGCAGCAATCACAGCTGCATCCAGGGTGTCTGCTGCCCTCCTGAACTGCCTCGTGCTCAGCGTGTGGTTTTGAACAACTCCCCACGTGCCGTTCTGCACCGCCTGCATTTCCCTGGTGAGTAAAACGATTTCTGTGTTCACTAGCCTGTAAAGCACTTGGAAATCTTTCAGATGAAAGGCCCTCATCCAAAAGTGTATAATAAGATTTCATTATTGTATCATTTATTCTCATTATCGCTAATAGCCGTGGTTGTATAAAACGCTCTTCCTGTGATCAGAACCGACTCTCCAGCAAACACCGCAGCCCGCAGAGGCTGAGGACAAAGGAGGCATCAGGGAACAGGCGTCGGGGCGCGCAGCTCTTTGCAGCTCCCGAACAGCCTCGCCGCCTCTTTGAAGATTTTAATTAGAAGCGTGGGGAGCGGCGTTGCACAGGACTGGAATGGAGCCAGAGGTACAAAGGACAACAGGCAAACTGCAGCCTTCCTTCACGGTGGAAATGAGGCTTTTTTCAACTTAAGTGCACACAGAGCTCCCAAGGGGAGCTGCAGATGGGGCAGCTGGAAGGTCTGGGGGGTCACAGCGGTTCCGCAAGGCAAAGAGGCCCGTCTGGATTCGGAGGGCTCTGTTTTTGGCGGCTGGGAGCACATGGAGCTCTGTGGTGCAAGAGGGCTGCAGAGATTCCGACAAGGTGGAAAAAGGGGGGCTCTTAACTGAGCACCAGAAAAATCAGACAGAGAGAAAACTGGGGAGACAGCATGGAGAGAGAGGAGAAAAAGAAAAGAGGAGAGAGGAGACTGAAGTGGAGGGGAGAGAAAAAAGCATTGCTAACTCAGGACAACCAAGGAGCTATAGAACTAATTCTCCTACAGAAATATATGAACTAAGTGTAGGATTTATAAGCAAGAGAGATACAAGGAACAGCTGGCTGAGTGGTGTTTGAATGGTAATGGAAAGTGTTTACAACGCTGGCAAAGCAACCTGACAGGCAAGAAAAGCCTAGTCATCATTTAGGGCAAGAAATAAAAGAGGTGACAGTTGTAGGATCTCTCACCACCTAGAGGAACTGAGACTGAGAGACTTCTATATCGTCCCTGCGCTTCGCCTGTGTGCCTCAGACACCGTAATTCAGGGACTTGTATTCCCACGGAGACACTCGTACCCGTACGCGTGGCAAACAATGTGGTGACAAAGAGGAGACTCTCTTCAGCTGGGGACAGCAGAGGGACAGGGAGGCACGTGGACCTGTGTCGTGACAGGGGATCCGAGACCAGGAAAATGCCATTAGGGCTGGATTTGTTTTGGCCACCCAACACCCTTCAGCCTGTGGCAATGTCTGAAGCCAGGCCAGTATAAAGAGAGAAGTCGGTTTGTAGATTTAAGGGAGAAGAAATGATTGAGGTCTCACTGCAGATCCAAGGTCATGAGTTTGGGGTCATGAGGTAAAAGAGTGGTTCAACCCCGAATATGCTGAGAACAAGAAAGTTAATGTCCGGCTTTGCAAAATGCACTTGAAAATTAACCAGAGCAATAAACATGCTTCCTCCACAGATCGTAGGTTGACTCCAAATAAAAGAGGGAATCACCAAGTTCCTCTAGGCTTGAGTAATGCAGGTAATTATTGTAAATTCCCTCTGAAAGAAGAGAAATTCAGTCAATGGCAATATTTTTCAATATCTAGCTCTGGTTCCAGAGGCCAAATAAAAGGCACGATATATATGTACGTATCCCTGCTGCTAGCCCAGGTGAGATCCAGTCTTCAGGGACACAGAGAAGCGAAGGTTGCTCCATTCAGCTCTGAGCTGACAAGTGTCCTCTTCCCTGGGTGACAGATCCAAGCACCTCAATGGAGATTTAAAAAAACACTCCTGAGATGCTGTCAGAGCCCTTCATCAGAATGGTTGTGATTAACCAACATTACTGAACCGCAACTGCTCTGGTCCTTTGATCACGGTGGTCCTCGAGTCAGGGATGAATTAAATATTCACTAGCCAGTGTGACAGCTCAGGACGCCTGCTCGGTCAAAACGGTTCTGGAAGGCCCGGGTGGACCTCGGAAGAGATGGGTGACATATAGGGACGCAGCAGTGGTGACAGCAGCATCCTCAGCTGGTCCCCAGAGACGAACCCGAGCCCCAGGCTCTGGGGTTGGAGGAAGCACGACCTGTTGGCCAGCAGGAGCGGCCTCCACAGCACACGAGGATTTTACCCCACGGGTTTGAACCTCTCCAGAACACCCAGCACTAGAGCGCAGGCTGGTCCCACTAGCAGGTCTGAGCCACAGCTGCTCGCGTGGTGTCTGCGCCACGAGCGAGCGGTGTGGGGCCGTCTGGGCCATGCGAAGGCCACAAGCGCGCCCGGCTCACCCACGACACGGGCCCCTGCTCACAGCACCCGCTGCCCGCAGACGGTGCCCACGCACCCCTGCACCCCACGCACCCGCCTCGACGTGCTGCACGCGGGGGAAGCCCACGAAAAGGGAGAGCTGGAGAGGACTAGTGAATCCGATGATCTCCTGAAACCCCTTCTGTACTCCCTGCTTGAGAGCTCTGATTCTGAATACAGTTTTCTGGCTCACCCCCAAAAACTGAAATGACAGTGACTTTGGTTACAAAACAGCAGCACTTTAATTGCAACAAGGGCCCCTGCTAATTTAGCAGAAACCCTTTTAGCTCAGATAACTGCTCTGCTAATGAAATCAGGGCCATAACCACGGCTGGCTCCCCATGGTAAAACCTCTGTCCTTTCCAGGGAGTGACTCTCACCACAGCTTCAGAGCGGAGTTTTAATGGGCTTTAGCAGCCTTCGAAAGAAAGGGCTTGAAGGACAAAATAAATCATCAGCTCTCTCGCTGTGCTGTCATAAAATCCCCCTTCCCCTTAACATTCTTCTTGCATCACCTTCCAGTCCTGCCACCTTCCCTCTTTCAACGCTTGGGTTAAGCTTGAAAGAACGGATCTATCCCAAGGAGAAGAGTAAAGATCCCCAAAGTTTCCATAGCTCAGATCCAGGATTTGGGAGAGCAGCACAACTCTACGGCTCTAATCAGGAAGGAAATTCAGAGCACCCGAATGAACGAGCATCTTAATTAGCTCATCCCAATGCGAGGTGGTAACTGGTGTGACAGCTCCCCCGAGGCTGCCCTTAGGGAAAGCAGGCTCCTCTGCTCTCTACAACACGTGTGGCACATCCGCAGGGTTATTTTCGGTTGTCTTGGACAGAGGTTGCAGCCTCCTGTGGCTGTGGAGGTCCCCAGGCAGCCGGGGCTGCGCAGGCAGCTGCACCGCAGCCTCTCCACAGGACAGGCCTGTGTAGGGCTCCAGCACCCGCACCTCCGAGCAAGGCACACGAACCCGGGCACGACGAGGGCAGCCCATGCCAGGCTGCAGGGCCACCTCTGTGTCCCAGCTCTTCTCCAAGCACCAACTCCAGAGCTAAACTGCATCCCAAGCTGACTCATATTTCCAAACACTTTCTAAATACTGCAAGGAAAATGTGCTTAAGGGCTTGGCTGTATTTATGCCTTTGCTTGTCTTTAATAAAAGCTGTATTTATAATGCATGATTAATTGTTTTGCACAAGTTCCCCTTTTATGGCAACCTGTGAAATGTAAGCGATTTTTAATACCACCTCACAAACATCACTCCTTCTTCCCACCCCCATTACCATTAATCCATGATGTAGAAAGATGTAACATTTGTCACTGCTTTATTATGAAGTGCAATGTTGCGAGTTATTTATGAGATTGCTATTTATTGAAATATTTGCGGGTCGCTTTAGCACTTCGACTCGAGGGTGAGAATCAGCAAAGTTTAACCCTCCAACAGGCAAAACCCTCTGCTGTTTAACTACCACATTCCTGCTCTCCGCCTGCGCTCTCCCAGCAAGTCTCCAAGATCTGTTTTGGGGCAGTTGTTCAGTCTTGTGACTTCTGAGAGTTCCTGGCACGCTGAGAACGGCCACCCCCGAACCCACGTTCTGCATCAGTCTGGCTGGGGGCAGTACTGAGGGTGCAGCAAAGTTTAGGCACGAACCTGCAGACCCCCTACCCCGTGGCAGCTGCCCCACACACTGCGCAGCGCTCCTGGAACCGAAGCAGGCACACACAGTGCATGTGCTCTGCAGGTCCCCTGGTTAAGGAGGTTGGATCCTGTGTTTTCAGCTATTGCTATTTAAATCCTTAGGGAAGCTTGACTTGCTGCTGGGGAATCAGTTCAGGTGACCGCGGCCTTAAACCCTGGCACCCTTCTAAGCTGCAAAGCAAAATAATCCACTCGCGCAGCACTTGGAAACCTCCTTCCACTTAAGCCTTATGCAAACGAAAAGCCTCCAAGCACCTCCCTGTTCTCCCTTCCCAGTAACTCCCACCTCAGGGTGCCACGAGATTTAGGAAGAGCAGAGGAAACGTTAGAGCTGCGCAGCCAAATCTACCATCTGCCCCTGGCGCCACTTCCAGACCGGGAGCAAAAGGCAGGAGGTGCCAGCCCTGCCCAGCCCGTCAGGGAGCTCTGGGCACACAGAGCGGTTGAGGGCAGCAGTGCCCACGGCTCCTGCCTGCGGCTCTCCCTGCACTGCCCCTCCTGGGCCCCCGCTGCCCAATTCTCCTTTGCGCTTTGCGTGGTTTCAGAAGGAGGAAAGAGGGAGCAGCAGGGCTCAGTGCACAGCACTACGGCTGCCTCTGCAGAGCCAAGAAGAAGCCTCTATATTTAAAGAGGCAGAAAATGAAACCTAAAGAAGCCCTGTATTGTCGGCTTCAGACATGCATGCTGGGGAAACTCCATGGGCTACCCTGTATCAACTACAGAAATGCTCCTAAATCACAGTAAACACAGAGCAATTCATGTTATTGCTCCGTGAATGCAAGAAATCCATCGAAGTGCAGGCTGCAGCAAAGCCGGCCGAGCACGAGGACCAGCCCATGCCGGTCCCCGCTGTTAACCCAGGGCACGGACACAGACCATGGGTTCAAGCCCCACCATACAGGAACGGTGGCCGGGAGCTCAGCAGAAACCCTCCCGTAGAGCAGAGCGCTGCCTTCACCGCGCTGCCTGCGCGGAGCCCTGCTTCCTTGCGTGCTTTTATCAAGTGCAGCTATCAAAGCTGTCAGGTCTCAGCGGAGCTGAAAAGTCCTGCTGGAAACTGTTTACAATGCTTAGCACTTCGTGCTGCGACCATGTCTGCAGCAAACATTGGCATTTTACCGAAAAGGCACCGTCTTATTTCGCTCTAACAAGAGACCGCGATGCTCCGGNTGCTGGGGAAACGCCATGGGCTACCCTGTATCAACTACAGAAATGCTGCGATATCACAGCACACACAGAACAATTTGTGTTATTGCTCGGTGAATGCGAGAAATCCACTGAAGTGCAGGCTGCAGCAAAGCGGACCAAGCACAAGGCCCATGCCAGTCCCCTGTCCCCGCTGTTAACCCAGGACATGCACATAGACCACAAGTTCAAGTCCAGTCATACAGGAACGGTGGCCGAAAGCTCAGCAGAAACCCTCCCGTAGAGCAGAGCGCTGCCTTCACCGCGCTGCCTGCGCGGAGCCCTGCTTCCTTGCTTGCTTTTATCAAGTGCAGCTATCAAAGCTGTCAGGTCTCAGCGGAGCTGAAAAGTCCTGCTGGAAACTGTTTACAATGCTTAGCACTTCGTGCTGCGACCATGTCTGCAGCAAACATTGGCATTTTACCGAAAAGGCACCGTCTTATTTCGCTCTAACAAGAGACCGCGATGCTCCGGGCTCTGCTGCAGCCCGGCCACTCGAGTGCAGGTGTTCAAGCCATGCCACGGGCCAGGAGGGTGAGCAGCCAGCGGCGGGGAGACCTCACAGTTCCCTCTGTACATTTTTATTCTAATTCCGCTGCGTCTGCGTGTGCTTCGGCGACAGACAAATTTCTCTACAACGTGCTTTCCGGCAGAAAATGCCTCAAAACCAGACAACTGATTTTGACAAAACACTCATGTTTTAGAAACAGTCTCCCGACTGGAAGTATTTTGTAGAAATCAAACATCTTGGAATGTTGAGCGTTGTTTTTAAATTGCTTTTTATTATAACTAACCCAGGGGGCGGGGACATTCCTGCTGTGTTTTTGAGTCCACCTGTAATTCTTGAGCAGTAAACGCTCTTAAATACTGTGGTAAACAGAGGCATTTTGCTACGGCTGGCTGACTGCTCCAAAGGGAAAGGGAGGCAGAAAATCATGCTCAGTCCTTTAACTATTTCTTAGCAGACCCGATCCTGCTGGAGCCAGGTGACTCCTGGCCCCTTTGGAGGGCCAAATGACACAGGACTTCACTCACTAGTGCTTCATCCTCTGGAGCAGACGTGCCCGACGCTGCCAGCGCCTGCCCTTCCCGGAGCTCCGTAGCGCGGACAGGGATGAATGGGTTGTCGGGAGCCAGCCAGTCTGGGGGACGGGGTGAGCAGCTTTACCAGAAGCAACAGGGTAATAAACCCATGCTGATGCCTGGAGAAGAGCAAGATCTGACCTTATGTATATGGAAATTGTGGTGCTTTCTCCCTCCCTGTGAGGGACCTGGCTGCAGCGTGCCTGGCAGCAGCAGCACATTTGCTGGCCATCAGATGCTGCAAAGAGCTTCTGGTTTGTTCATTGTCTTCAGCTCTATTTAAAAATCCCTTCCGAATAGAAAGTAGCCCTGTTTTGCTGCCTGTGACCTGTACAGAGTGACCAGAGCCTTGGGAAACCTTGAGACACCAGCTCACACACCTCTCGTCAGCAGCGCCCGCCGCCCTGCTCGTCGTGAGCAGCCCATGTCTGCGCGGAGGCCAGTTCTCCGTCACTGCGAATCCACCTGTCCCTGCTGTTCCTGCATGTCAGAACAGGCAGGTTCCCTCCCAGGATTTTGGGTGGCCACAAGCTGAAAGGGCCTAGGAAGTTAGAGACTGAAGGAAAAAAAAAGCCCAAGTGCAAAGTGGTTGTTTTCCCATCACGCAGCAGGTTCAGGATGGTTCCTGGCAGGAGACCTCAAGTGCCTCAGATGCAGGGGCCATATGAGCAGAGCTCAGAGGAAGCAGGAGCGCAGCAAGCTCTGCCTGTGCCAGCTACCAAGTTCTCCAGGGTTTTGCAGGAACACTGGCTTGGAGGAAATAACAGGTCCAAAAATGGGCCAATATGTCCATATAAACATACTACACACATCAATCCATGGCAAAACCCTCCCCTGCTCTAAATCCACATAGCTCCTTTCTCCATCATCTCCTTCCCAAGTCCCCTGAAGCTATTTCAATTCCTGCAGAGGACTGGCTGCCCTGCCCAAATGCCAGGGCCTATGGGGATGCTTGCTCCATACCACCCCTTTGCAGTCACGCCAAGTCCGGATGAACTTTGAAACTTGAGGCTTTTGGCTCCTCCGAGCCATGCGCTGCCGTTAATCTCAGATACTGGTTTGTGGCTTTCGCAGGGAAAAAAAAAGGAAGAGCAAGAAAAATAACAACACGGTTTTATGCAAATAGCTTAAACTTTGAGTAGGGTCAAGAGCGAAAATGGGGAAACGAATGCTTTTAAAAACCTTTCTGCTTCTATTCTGTTTTCCTCCTTATGTTTTCAATGTGGCTTTAGTGGCTCTCTAAAGATGTACTACAAAGCTTTTAATAAAAGCCAGAATGAAAGGCAGAATCCTCTTTAAGATCCTAAATCAGCCTTGCAGTACGTGGCTAGACTCACACGTTACTAATACACTCACTTTTTCAACGCGAGATATTGTTGCACACAGTAATCGCTTCAGCTCCTGCTCAACTCCCTGCCAAGCAGCCTGCGCTCCGGTTTACATGGAAGTGGCAACATTAACGGTGACCCCTTCCAGAGAGCATTTAACAGGCAAGGAGATCACTCGAAGCACTTCTCACTTCGGGCTCTCATTCGCCCTTTCCAGCTCTCCGCGAGCATCGAGGATGCGGCTGCTTTGGCGCCCGCACCCGCGCGCTTCCCGTACGGAACAGCGGGAGCTTGGTCCTGTGCCGGCAGCAACGCGCTGCTTTGGGCACTGAGCCCACCAGTCTCGGGTCACGGTTTATATGCAATAGCTGTTCCCTCTTTCCCAAGCAGTAGCTGTGTCCCCTGGTTACAAGTACCCAGCTTCTCTTGCCCAGCAATTCAATTTTTGGTGCTGTTGGCTTTCAAAAGCGGGTGCCCACGCAGGATTTTATTCAGCCACAGTAGGCATGTTCTTTGCTAATTTGCAGCTGTGAGGCAAGCACTGGTTTCAGGTTTGCTTTTGGGCCAAAATACAGAATCTACAAATTGTCTGTTGAGCAAAGGTGATGAAGAGTGCAGAAAACAAAAGACGATATTTTATTTTCTTCAAATAAGCTGACACATCTTAGCCACTAGCAGTTGCTGGCCTGCATCTCTTTTCAGTGGAGATGCTAACACTGATCCTTTAACTGGAAAATGCCAAAGGCAAAACAACTGAAAACACTGAAAAATCACCTGGTTTGTCTAGAGCTGTAGAAAGAAACTGGTTTTGAACTGAGATCTCCTGAGACCCAGCTCCATGCCCTGTTTCCCCATTTCTTGTGTAACCACAGGCAAACCACTTCATCTCACCAAACTTCAGTCACCCAGCTGTGAAGGGAGGATGAGAAGCACCTTGTTCACCCAGGCTGTTGTCTGACTTCTCGGCGCACACTGTGAGCCTTGTGGGGCTCAGATTCTCTCTCTTTTCAAATGCGCAGAATAGCCATTTTTCAAATAGCCACCAAAATGAACCACCTGGACCTGTGAGCCCCCAAAGCTTAAGAGAAGGATCTGGAAAACAGAGCAGAGCGTGTTCCTCTGCTGCGCTGCCCGCAGCCTTTGGATGTAGCATCAACTTCTAGGCTCCGCGGTGCTGCAAGTGATGACCTCGGCAGCCGCAGAGCTTGGAGCTCCGGGCAGGCTAGGGCTGCATTCAGATCCCCTCCTCCTTCCTTCAGGGGATTACTCACAAACTGATGTTATTTCTCCCGCGCAGTCATGGCTGCTCAGAGGGAGCCCCTGTTTCTCTGGTTAGTTATTACCCTCCTGCAGGGAGCAGGGGCTGGTTTGTGCTGGGAACACCAGACAAGCTGTTCTAAGCAAAACGGTCTGTGTTGAGTCCCTTCATCAAAGCGTCAAGGCTAGAAATTCATCTGTGTGACAGCAAATATGCAGAACTGCATGGAGCAGTCACTCCTGCTGCATTTGTGACAACCTCCCTGCCAGGTCAAGAGGGAAGAGCCCGAGAAAAGAGAAATTCTGATCGGGAAACCAGAGAACAACCCCGATGCTCTGGCTTCCATCGTGTCAAATGCAGGTATGTTGTTCCCCAAGGTCACAAGCCATCCATAACCCACACACACTGGCAGCCCATCCACTCCTCGACATTTGCCTGCAGCATCACCTTCTGCAGCACTCAGAATTATCAAACCAAAGCCTCGTCCCTTCCCACATCCAGAAAAGCTCAAAGAAACCAAAACATCTTTGCCTCAGGGCCACTTGATGCTTGCTGTAACCATGTCACTCCATTAAGGAGAATATGATTTAAGTCTGAATGTCTGCTTTGCATTAAGATTAATAGCAGTAGCTTAGCCATATTCCTGGGATATTAACGGCAGGGCCTTTTCCGGAAGATTTGTCATTGCTCCTAACAAGACCAAGGACGCCAGTCTCAGCAAGCAGAAAACTAAGTTTGACTATTACCAACAATTAAATGGTAAAAGAGGAAAAAGGATATCCCTGCATTGCTGCTAAGCAGCCAGAAACCAATTAGATACATCGCCTTGCAGGATTGCTGTGCACATCACTTTACCCAGGTTTCAACCTAAGCTGTGAAACAACATTTCAGAGACAATTAAAACATCATAAGCAATCATGTGTGAATACTCCCGAATGCAGCTGCTAAATAAGAAACAGTGACAGATAGCAAAGGAGGAAATCATAGCTTAATGCCACCTTTAATACGTGTTTATTACCTAAATGATTTCTCCAATTTAAAACTAGCCACTTGTTAAAGACAGCATCTACATCACAGCTTTCACCATGTTGAATCCAAGGCTCAGTGGAGACGGTGTTTAACAGGTTTAAGGGCAGTGAATTTAAGACAGACCATCAGACTGATCTCCAGCTGGACTATCCTCTCTATGCACAGTGCCTGCGCAGGATGGAGGCCACTCGCGGGTGCTGCCACAGGGGTGACAAGCCCAGGAGTCTTTGTAAGAAACCAGGGCAGTACCAGAGCACAGAGCAAACCTTCCCCGGGCCCTACACGTGCAGCGGCGCCGACAGCAGCAATTCCCAAGCTCTGCCTGAGGGCCGGAGCGCGGCTGGCAGAGCAGAGTGGGGAGCCCAGGTCTGGCAGGGGGTCGTGAGGGTTTGAGGCACTCGCTTCAAGAAGGCAGAGAGGGACAGGACCCAGGGGCTGGGAGGAAGACACTACAGGAAACCTCAACCAAGACCACCAGGAAACCCCAGCACAAGCTGGTGTGGTTGCTCCCTGCGGTATTTCTCTCGAGGCTGGACATCCCTATGGGAGATGCAGCATTAAGGGGGATGTTTTACCCTGCCGGAGGCTTGGCCAACGCAGCGCTGCCCGAGCTTTTCGGACACCAGAAAATAGGGCAGCCCCAGGGCAGCCTCCCCGCTGCCCACCCTGCTCTGCGCAGGAAGAGCTCTAAGTCCCCCTCACTAGACGGTACCAAACACATCTGTGACCACAGGCCAGCAGCCGCCAAAACAACCCCTGTGCCCTCCTCCAGCCCCGCATGTGCAGGGCCTCAGCCCTGCTCAGCAAGGAGCCCTTCGGAGCAGAGCACGAGGCCCAAGCAGGGCAGCCCGGCCGGCCCTGCTGTCACAGCCCCAGCAGCTCTGCCCCCGTCTCTAACCATGGGACGCACTAAGGCAGCGCTCACCTCTGTGCTAGAGCAGCGAGGGGTCTAATCTTACACCCAAACACCTGTAGCGACAGAAAGAATCCCTCCCAGCCCACCTCCCACCATCCTCTAACGCTCTCTGTCTTCCCAGACAACCAGCTCTCATCTCTCGAAACAAGTCAACATTTTGCTCAGCTTTGTTTTTCTCCTCCCTGACTACCAGAGTGGACTCCCGTATTTGCAGCTGCTTCCCCTGACAGTCTGAAATTCACTCAGTTTCTTAGGTCTTGGGCTTTGCTGCCTGCTTCTTCAGAGGGAATCCCACCGCTCCTCCCGCAGGGCCTCTGACCTGACACAGTTTTTCCCACAGAAGCTCACTTCATTAGCCCAGCGGTACCTACTCTCACTTTACTGCCTCTTTCTTTACTTCTTTGCCTTTAAGGTTTTCTTATGCAAAGGGTTTTATCAAAGCAGACAGTCTGCAGCTGATGTTAGCCTGCAACAAAAGCATCTGCTAATTGGAAGCCACCTGGAATTAGCTTTTGGTCTCAGCCCTGTCCAGCAGCCCCCTGCAGAGGCCAAGTCACTTCTTTTGTGTCACTGCCTTGACACAGGCCTGAGGTCTGAGATGGGGCCAGCCCTGCTGTCTGCGCATGAAGATACAAGGGAGACACCTCACATCTGCAAGAGGAGCCACCCACCATGCAAGACTAAACTTTACCATTGTTTTCATTAAGAGATTAATTTGTGTTTGGAAAGAAAAGACTGAAGTGAGTTGTCCTCACTGCAAAAGTGTGTGTGGGGGAAGAAAATTACATCTATTACGTATTCATGGTGGATTCGCTCTCCCCATATCCCAGCGGTGCACCACTAATTCTGATGTTTGGACACAAACAAGGTTCTCTGGAATGACAAACATTCCCAGACAGGCCGCTGTTACACAGCTCATGCCAGGAGTTGATGGATTATTTTCCAAACAGCTTTTTCTCCCAGAAGAAAAGTGGTTAAAAATAATGTTCTGCGGTGTTTTTGTTTCATTTTTTTTTAAATGAAGGTGTTTTGTGTTAGGGAAAAAATGGATGGGCACTTGGTTCTTTTTCTCATATTGCAACGTGTTGAAAGGACCCCTGCCAACTGGCTGTACATCCAGGGATCTAACCAAACTCCGTGCTGGTTAAGGCTGCTCCAGTTCCCTTCAGCATGGCAGGAACATCGAGGCACTCCCAGGACACCCAGAGTCTTTTGGGGGTTGATATGTGCAGGTGGTTGTCCTCCTGTAGAGGACTGTGGTTCCTTTAGCCTCTCACGCAAACAGCCTGCATGCCCAGGGAGCAAAAATTGCTGCCCCCCATCTGCTGCAGGCAGCTCAAGTACAGAGACTCGGAGGGAAAGGAATTAACTGCTCTGAATTCGGCTCTAACCATTGCAGAGGGAGGGGGAGGGACACTTCCCCTTCCTTCATCTGGTCAATAAAGGTCCCAGTAGCCATGTGCTATCCAAAAGGATGTCCCAAGACATAAGCTGGTCTCATCCACATGTCCTGCCATCACTCCAGACAATCTCAGGAGGTCCCAATGCCCTTAATTTGGGGCAGACACTTCATGATTTGCTTGAGCTCCCCAAACTACAACCCCCTTCCAGCTAACTGACCACCATTACAGCGCTTGTTCGGGCTCTGCTTCTTTTCCCCATGGTAAAATGATGTGCATTTATTTTAAGACAGCGATGTTTTTTTGATGGTAAATCTCACAAGAGACATCCGCCCAGCTTGGAGTGGAAGGTGGAGATTTTTGCATCAGCCTTGGGTCATGAGAGAGTTCAGCGCTGTGTTTGCTTCATCCTTGCTGCAGGAGAGAGGTCCAAGTCTTTCCTTAGCCTCCTAAATGCCAGTGGATGACACCAGCTGCAAGAAGTTTCACCCCAAGGCCAGAGCTACGTAAGATACTGTGTCCCTGAACTTAACGTAGAGATTACCCAGCCCTTCCTAAACTTTCTAAAGAGCCAGTAAAATGAAAGGACATTTGAAACTGCTGCACAGCAAGAAACCAAAGTCTGCTGGTACGTGACTTGCAATGCGTTCCAATAATCAGGCAATCAGAGCCCCAGACCTCGGGGCCAGCCAGAGGGAAGAAGGGAAAGTGGTTGAGAGAATTCAGTCTCAGAGGGACTCAGAGCAACAGTAACAGTGACCCCACAACACAGCTCCCCAAATCCTCAAAGGAATCTCGGGGCTATCCCGAGAACAGCCCCTTTAGTGTTCACTAACAAGGGAACCACCAAGCACGAGCAAGGGACAAACACCCAGGGATGAGACCCAGATATTTCTCAGGAAAACAGAATAAAACTTGGAGCTGCACGTGAGCTCCTAGAAGCTAAGCGTCAGGCTTACCGCCAGTTGTTTCTCTTGGTCTGCTTCCTTCTTACCACATTCCCAGTATTCCAAGGAGGAATGTAACCCTTTGCTTTACTGGAAATAGATATTCTGTCCTTCTCCCAGTGCCACAGCAGCATAAGGCAAAGCAAAGCCCAACCAAACCTTTTAGGCAGCCTCGGCTCAAGACCAGTTTGGGATGATCAAGAGTCAGAAGACTTTTTTTCCATGAAGGTAGAGATGTCAGCTCAGGGAGAGGCTCCTCAAAGAGCAGGCCATGCACAGAAGTGACATATACCCATATTTTTGAAGAAAACTAACAGCAGGCTATATTCTTCACTGGCAAAGCAGAAAAATAGACATCTGCAGTGCTGTGTGAAATGGAAAAGCTGAACATTAACACATACATCATTTGGACACTGAAGGGACAGACTTCAGCTTGTCTCATCAGAAGGTTCCTAAAAGCTAAAAACTGCTTTGCGAATGGTACATGGTTCGACTGCCCAGAGGCCCACGGTGCCAAGGAACCACAGCCACTTGTCACTGTCTTTCTCAGAGTGTCAGATGTCTTCTAGATACCCCAGGTGCGAGCTCAGAAGGGAGCACAGCCATTAGATAAGAACCGATACCATTTCAAACTGGATACAAATTGCATGGGAACCCAGCCTGAAAAGCAGAGAAAGACAAAGCTGTGGAGCAGATGAACTAGGAGTAGCCTGTGTTGCTAAGGAGACACATCCTTTAGTTGGATGATGAAGGGCTCCATGCCCAGGAACATCATTGCACTGCAGCCCAGCCCAGAGGGGATGAAGGCTCCAATAACTAAGGTCGGATCATCATCTGCCAGGCTGCAGCAGAATCTCCCAGCTACCAAGATAAAACACAAGCTTCACATTGCTCTAAGCTCGATCATGAACTTGCGTTCCCTACAGTCCCTCTGCCAGACGGCCTCAGAGCAGGATTAAGCACCATTATATTGGTTTTAGTGCTGAAAATCATGAGTTCAGTTGCTGGCATCTTGGTTATCACACCTGGAAATAAGGCAGGGACAACTGCAGGAGAGAGGGGGGTGTGAAAAGGCAGCACTGGCCAGATGGTGGGGTGGTTTTCTGTGACATTTCTGCTGGCACCATGAACTATGAATCTGTACTGCTTCTTCCACCTACTTAGTGGCTGTGTGGGGCTGGTTATTAATGTTGCTGCCAGACCAGCCACTCTCAGCATTTGTTCATTTCCTACAGCAGGAGCTGTGGGAAGGGCTGACAGTGTTTAGGATTCCTACTTGAGACTTCCAGAAGGAAGCAGAAAGGCAGAATCAGGCTGAGCTAGTTCCCTGTGTTTTATACATGAGCTTCAGCTCTCTGCAGTCAGAAAAACGAAGCTACCAATCGATGGACACCACCCCTCCATTGGTACCACACAGCGCAATTCATCCAGGGGACAGCAGACCCACGACCAAGCCAGCCTCATTTGCTCCTTAGTCTAGAGCCAAAATGCTCTTGGATTGAAAACCGAAGCGCTGGGGAGCAGTGCTTCTGTGTGAAACAGCTCTACTTCTATTCCACCAGGAAAAAAAGTCAACCACGAGGAAAACACAGCAAAGCTCCTCTCCTTCCTGACGTCAGGGGCGCACTGGGGCTCTGGGGCTGTTGTTTTTCTGCAAAGGCACCTAAGAGCCTCACCTGGGGCTGGTCCTACGTGTTCAGAGCCAGGCACACGCACCAAGCAGCACGTACGTCCCTCGCCTCAGAGCGACTCCAGCTCCTCCTGCTATTAGCGGCCAAACTCAGACTTAGGACTCCAGGTAGGAGACCCCTTTCTTGGCCGTCTGGTCCTTGAGTTGGGACTGATGCTGCAGGCAGCTCCCACTCCATTAACGAGATGCTGCTTCGATATTCCCAGCACAGAGGCTTTGCCAAGCAAAGGGCAGGAGGATTTCATCCCGACTTATTTCATCCCTTTCCCTTAAGTCTCATAACCTCTAACTTGCATATAAGCAAAGAGCAGCCAACAAACCTGTGGGCTGTAGGTAGTTGTAAAGCACTCTGGAACTTCCTAGATAATGGGCATTCAAAGGTGCTCACCTGTAAATATTTTTTAGAACATACTTTTAATGAGGGCAACCATTCTCAGAATTCTCAAACCCCAATATTTTTGTGTTATTGGTTCCTATTTCATCTATTATTTACAGGAAAAGGTCTATCCAGGAAAAAAAAAAGTCTCTTCTGAACTCTCCCCGTGTCTGACTCAGCAATTTAGTTTTTATGTTGGCTACCTTTTTTCTCTTCTTTTTATGGTTAATTTCTTTAATTTTCCACTTAAAATCCTTTATTTGCATGATAGCTCTGTCCAGCCTTAAGCAGATTTCCTTGTCTTTGAATTTTATCTCTTTTCACTCCC
>VWPW01028733.1:22125-122521 GCA_013389825.1 Crypturellus undulatus
ATTAAAACAGTCTTGAATTAGGTCATTGAAACTCTCCTTCTCTATTTTCCATTCCTGCTGGAGAGCTCCTCCCATCTCAATCCTTCTGAAGCCTTCCGTAATTTGAGCATATTGCCACTATAGGAACCAGGCCTCCAGCTCCACATGGAGCAACACCTATAGCTTCCACTTTGGACAACAAGGTTTGGGTCATAGTTGATCCAGACCCATGGTAGGTGTCAAGTACTGACTTCCAATCAGGACCAAAACCCCAGATCACATCAACACCCTGGAGTTTGAGGCTTGCCCCAACTCCTATAGACTTGCTCCAAGCAATGCTTTTGGTTTTGCACTGAAAGCTTCTGGCTGGTCTTGCTTTTCCAAACTGTTTTGTTTGCCACCTGTTGCCACCACAGTGAGACTATCACCACCAAAACACAAGACCACAGAACATAAAGAGCAGCTGAGTCTGTGCAAACATCAGTGTAGCTATTGCTGACAGCAACCTCGAATAGGTACATAGGAAAAACACCTGAACTAATAGCAAACATATACAATCCTTCCTCAAACTGCCCCTCAGACTCCAGCCTTCGCGACTCAGAGACATTCAAGGTTGGACATCATTTCCACGTATTTAATGGATTTCTCTTCCATCGAGCAGCCCCCTGAAGTTCAGCCATCCTGCAGTGAGGAGTTCTCCACTAAATCACCTCGTGCAAACAACCACCTCCTCCTGTTCCTTCTCATCCTGCCACTTACAATGGGATGATTCCCTTGCTACTTTCTAGCGCTTGTGCTGGAGGTGGCACAAGCCCTTGTGCCCAGGCAAGCCCTGCTCTCCCCTCCAGGTCTCTCATCACTTCGTAGACCCTTCTCAGACCCTCCTGCAGTCAGTGCTTTCGGCCTGGGGAGCCTCCACACACAGACACCCCTTGCACAGAGGCCATCCCGCTGTTTTGACCACTTTTGCCACCTTCCTCTGAACCTCTCCCACTTTTGCTACATCTTTTCTGAAACGAGAAGACCAGAACCGAGCAATGCAGGTGGGCTGCCAAAATTAACTCAGGAGCAGTTCGAAGAGTGTGATCTAGCTCCTGATATGTCTTTGCTGAGAGAAGAAGGAACGAAAGCGGAGGACAACGTGTTTGATCTCTGCCAACTGCTGCTATTCAGGAAAAGGGATCCTTCTAAGCAAAGACAGAAAAATCAGAACAAAAATTGCCATTGGGTACCCCAAGCACAAAATATCTCACCGTAGGCCTGGGCACATCTCCACTTTTTGGACGCAGGAGGGAAAGAGGAAGGCAGAAAAGGATTAGCTGTGCTCCACAGAACAACGAGTGTGATCCAATTAGTGGCTTGTTAGAGGAACACGGCCCCTGCTAAGAAGACATGAAGCCAACTGAAACCTGCCATCGCTGTCCTTTTAATGGGCGCCAAGTTTGGACTCCCCAGCACAGCTGTCCATCCCTGAGCCCTCTCCTGGGTACAAGCAAGTGGAAAATCCTGCCCAGTGGAACAAAACAGCCCGGGCATTTACCAAGGACCCCGAGCAGCATGGCAGGAGGTACCGCGATGCCCCAGGACTGCTCCACTGCCCCATCCCGCGCAGTCCCTGCCCTCAGCTCCGCTCACACCGCGCTCGCCCGGCAGCGGCTGCTCGGCCCAACGCGAGGAGCTCTCAGGGGAGCGTCCGCCACGGCGTTATCAGCTCACATCCGCACTCTTATCTTGTCTCTTCGGAAAGCTCCTCCACTCAGGGCAATCTCCACCTTTTAATTTCTCAAAAGCTGATGCTAAGTAATTGTTTAATATCTCTGCAGCATTTGCTCCGCTTTATCTCGGAATCCCGGCTGCAATTCATTGACAGAGTCGTCTTTTCTCTTTCTCTATTCCACCGTGTATGTACTTGAAAATGCTTTCATTGTAGGCAGAGATACTTGCAACTAATTGATGCTTATTATTCTTTTTAAGCCTGTAATTGCTTTTCCTTGTCTAAATTTACTTCTTTCTCCCCCCTACCCCATCTCCTAAAATTGCTCTCGTTTTCTCTTCTAATCAGCCCAAATCCTGGTGTTTGAAAGATTATTTAAACATGTGCCAAAGGTTTTGCTGTTGCCTTGACATGCCAGCTTTCCACATCCATTGAGTTCACTTCAACTTCTTGAATATTTGCAGGCTAATCAGGTGGCCACAACACGTAATCTCCCAGCTGCCTTAATGAGGGCAGATTGGAGGTGTCAGCTCCCAAGCAGACTTTTGATTAGAAGGCTTCAAAGGGTCCTTAGATAATTTTGCTTGATCTCTTGCACAGCACAGGATTTCTGAGTCAATTCTCTCTGTAGTTAATGAAACAAACAGAGCAAAATGCAATTTTGTTTGCAACTCAAGGAGCACCAGCTCTTTCTGATGATCTCGGTGATTTCCTCCACAGACCCACAGGACTTTCCAGGTCTCTGGGGGGATCATCCGCCCCCTCACTGAGATCTTCCCAGAGACCTATCTGGATGTTCAGCACAGAGGCAACCCACATTCCCCCTCACCTGAGACAGGACCACGGTCTCATTTGGGCATTGAATCCCCACGGGGAAGAAATCCAGTCAGACAGGGAACAAGCTGGAGTCTTTGCCGTCTCCGACTTCGTGTTGCTCTTGGCAACTGAGCCAAGGCGCCATGTGAAATAAATGTAAAATCCTGCCAGCTGGAATCCACCTCAGCTGAGGAAGGGTTGTCATATCTGCTTTGCTCAGCATGGAGCAGGGAGGACTCGCACCCAGGGTACGCTGCCCTGAGGCCACAGGGGAAAACAGGGCTCAGAGCGGCGCAGCTGAACAGCGTGAGAGGTCTCCTCACCTCTCAGCTGCCTCCTGCCAGCGATGCCCGGGAAGGCCGAGTGGCCTTGGGAGGCATCAGCGGTAATGCCAGATCTGCCAGTGACCACTGTGCCATTTTTAGCAACCATCTGTGTCTCCGTTTCCTCCTCCCGCTCTGTTCAGCTGTTATTTTTCCAGCTGTGCTTACGCTGTCTTGCTTCTGTGAAGTTTCACAAAGCCTATGGAGGTCTGCAGCTTTGTTCCTCAGCCAAGATTTCGTGGCATCTAGGGCTGACCTCCCCAGCTGCTTTGAGCCACACAAGCCATTCTGCCCAGTCTATTCAATTTTCTGTGGACAGCCTAAGAACTTCCCAGATTGTCTTGACTAAACATGAAACAGAGCTTCACCAGCAGTGACTCTCTGTTCCTCTTCTGGGCTTGTCTCCAGCAACTGAAAGTAAGAGAAGGGGACACAGAAGGGCCAGGAGGAGCCGTGGAGCTGCTCAGCACAGGAAATCCTCCCACAGGGCTTAGAGGAGCGAGCCAGCAGCAACCACCTTCCATGGGGAAGGGAGGGCAGGGCTGAGCTCGGATCCTGCCAGTAGTACTCCCAACTGGAGCAGAAGATGAGCTCTGCTGTCAGAAAGGCTTAAAGGAAAACTGTCAATACCCCCATCCTGGAAACATCATCCATCATCTACTAACACCCACGCTGCTGCCTAAGAGTCTCCACCGCAGAGTGGGGACAGCCACAGCTGTCCCTGCACCCACAGAGCCCCCAGTGAGCAGCTCCGTCTGCGCCACTCAGCCGTGAGCAGGGACACCCCAGAAACACCCACCACGGTGCCACGTGCCACACCAGCACAGGGAGGAGCAGGAACAACTACTGTCAGACAGGAGCATCCACGGCTGGGGCTTGCTGCCTTTCATTTTAAACGAGTTCCTTTTGCAGCTCTAGTGACCTGAGAGAACAGGAATACGAACATTTACAAAAGGAACAAATAAATAACACATTCCAATTACAGATTTAATAAGATGCAATGTGCTAGAACTTCATGTAGATGCAACAGCAATTTCTAATTGAAAACATGCAATTAATTATTAACTTAAGGAAGTTTTAGTATTATTCCAGTGTATTCAATCTGACTCTGTTCTCAGGGTGAATTCAAGATAATGATTGCTAATGCTTTGGCAGTTTTGTTTTGTTTTGTTTCTAATCTTATCAAGGCAGAAGGTAATTTTTCAGCCGCCAAAATTGTTCAGCTAATAGGAGGCCATTAGGACCTGCTCTAATGGCTACATCACCTCATTTGCTAAAGTGACCTTCAGCAAACCAACCTCAGCCTTCTTTAAAAGATTAGGCCAGGCCTGATTTCTGAGCAAAGCCTTCCTCAGTCCCCCTTGAACACCCCTGCAGACTGCAGTCAACAAATCGATCCAAGTCCCTGGATGGAGGAGGGACTCCATTGGAGGAGGCCCCATTCAGTCAGAATCATCCATTGACCAGATCGGAAGGAGGAGTCCAAGTGCAGCTCAGTGCCAGCAGCTCTTTTATACAGGAAAGTGCACTTGGTGACTATATAGCCCAGACTGACAAGTCTCAAAGAAGGAGTCCTTTGCGAAAAGAGCAAGGCAAGAGAGATTGCTCTGGAAACGAGGGAATCTCTATGAGGTTCTTTGGGGAATCTGTCAGGAAATCCATGGCCATTTTCACCACTGGGATGAACTGGGTCCAAGTTCAGCGTGAGTTGTGTCAAGTGAGAACTTGCCATCCACCAGTTGTCTTTTCACAGAAAAGAAAAATGACAACAAATTTAAACTATCCCAAATTCAGCAAGGTACTGGCAGCAGACATGGAGGATTGGTCATGTAATCAGCAAAAAAATCTGTGATTTAGACACTTCCATGAAGCTCAAGCACCAGCCATTATTTAGGATATTTGCCTTACGAATGTGACAATATGCAGTCAAGTGGATTCTTATGACATGCACAAAATGTGTGCAAAAACCAAAAAAAACAGGGGGCTGCTAGATTAGAAGGCACCTCAGGGGAGGCCTGGGGCAGCAACACTTTGGAGACAGGCGTTGAGAGCTTTGCATTATTTTGCAACAGGGGCAGATTTAGCCCTCACAGAAAAGTGTGATTTCAAACCAAGAGGCAGTGGAGTCTAGCAGATCAGAGATGGAGTTGGGGCCTAGGAATCCAAAGCTGAACCTGAGTAATCCAAAATTGTTGAATCCTGAATCCGAGGAATCCAAAGCTTTCCCGAGTAATCTGATTTCTCTCTACACTTTTGCTTCAAGCCCACAGAAACAACAGTCTCCCACTATGCACGAAATACAGCACCTGGCAGCTCTGTTCTACCAGAGCACAGAGAATACTAATAAAGGAGCCGCATTTCTGTATTCAGCTCCCTAGTTTGGGTGAAAACGAAACGGCGCTGAATCATGAATCTAGCCAACAAGGGGCAAAATCTCCCTGGCTCTGATGGCCTGGAGCCACCTCCTGCCAGCTGAGCAGCCTTTCTGCGTGTAAAATGACAGGTTTAGGAAAACAGGAAAAGCCTAAGTAAGGAGAAAGGCTGGGAATAAAGAGCTGTAAAACCAGCTGAAAGCCCTCCCTCCCCTCCCCTCTCTACTAGAGATGGCTGCACTGACCACTTGGTACCAGTGCACGTAATGACCTCTGCAGTCACTTGACTTGGCAAACTTAGTTGTCACCTCAGTGCTTGGAAGCTTCTAAGGAGCTTGATAGAAATAGACACAGTGAGAAAAGGGAGGCGATATCTATGTATAAATGTGAAGGTTGTGCACATCCTGCTTACAGTCTCTGCACAAGCAAAAGGTACCCAACAAGCAACCCAGAGAGGGGGGTTCTGCCACTGCTCTGCTCTCAAATATACATTATGTCATGGTGCCACCCTGTGCCATGTGCTCTAGGTGTCCCTGCTGGAGCAGGGGGGTTGGACTACCTGATCTCTAGAGGTCCCTTCAAACCTGAAGCATTCTGAGATTCTGTGATTCCAGCCGCTGCACTCCCTCTCTGGCCTTGCAGAACAGGGCATCTCCAACAGGAGGGTGTAACGTGCCCTGCCCAGGGCAGCAGCTGGACTGGGTCCCGGGATGGGAGACGGAGGCTCTAGTGAAACCTGCAGCCCAACAAGGAGTGCTGCCCTCCAAGCTGCTGCCAGGCAGGACTGCAGCCCTCCAAGCTGCCAGCAGCACTGCCAAAAACGCCCCGACAGCATCAGCAAGGCTGGGAGAAGCATCTCACACGCTCGGTCCGTGCAAACGCCCAGCTGCTTCATACTGCCAGGGCTCAGGGATTGACGGAGGTATTTAAATGCCTGCTGACCCCCTTGTAAATCTGAGCCTAAAAGCTAATTTTCAAAGGAGGAAACAAGCTGTCCAATGGCAACACCTTTACCTCTGTTCCTGCCTACTGCTAGTATTGATTTAACCATTATTCTTTCTAGGGTAGATGCTCAGGAAAGACAACATAGGACTATCAATGCCACTGACCAGAAAAATAGCTTGGACTTTTACTGTCAAGCAGTCCCTGAATTTCTCACCATGACACACAGGTACCTGCGAGTTCCAGGAGGACTGTGCTTTGAAATTCTTATTCCTCCTCTATCTCCAGTGAAGACCTGCAACATACAATGGACTGTGCTGGCTTTCTCATAAATTTAGCTGCTTTTCAACAGCACTGCCTGCATATATTGTAGATAGGGCATATGATGTGTTTTGTGCTTCTTTGGGTTCTTTTAGGTTGTTATGAATTAGGAAGTTGAGTTTCAGTCCCAGTTATACTTGCAGCTCTGGTACGCGCATCTACTTGGGAACTTTCATCTCAGTCACTCCATGCAGGGCACAAAAATTATTTCCACAATCAAAGAAAATAAACACACTTCAAGAAATAGAATTATATGAGAAAGTTGTCCTTTTGGGTATTTAGAAGTGTGTTCAGACTTCCTAATTTCCATGAGACAAGGCAATGATCAGCAGAGCAGCACAGAACCCGGCAGCATTTCAAACACATTCCCCCGCCTTCCCCCACCCTTGTCCTTTATATCATGACCCATTTTCTTGCCTTTTCCTTTTCCGATTCCAAGTCAAAGCATTTCGATACCCTGCCCTTTGTGAACGTTGTGTGGCAGGAGATCTACAAGGATGGCAAATCGTGTTTCATTCTGTCTAATCTATGCAGGCAGCTGGACCACTTTCATCCATAATTGGCCGCCTCTGGGATAGTGTCACAGTCAGAGCTTACCAGTGGGTGGGTACCATGAACGCGGCGCTCCAGCACTACCAGTAGGCACAGGCAACGTGTGGCAGGGGAGATGACCTAGACTTGCGTGTAAATACTGCTAAAAATAGAACGATAACAACCTGCAGGAGTCAAATTTAACACTAGGAAAAGCAATAAATAAATAAATAAATAACCACTCTTCTTTAAAGCCAGCAAGCTGAATTCAGACTCTGCCAAGGAGGTTGCAGATAAACTGCAGGAGATCAAAAACTAGATTTACACCAGCATTAGAGCTGGAGCTGCAGTAATGCATTTACAGCATGGCTACATTTGGCTTTAAAATGACACTTAAATAGCACATGGGTATTTTGCATGTTTGTTTTAAGCCTGTATAAAAGCACCCTCACCTCAGCCACTTGGCAACTCGCCATTCCATCCTGGCAGGTGAGACAAATCCAGGTGTTTCAGTATTATAAAGCAGAAGCACGAAAAGCAAACCACGCACTGGCTTAAATAAATACTTTGCTTAGATGTTTCAGATCCACTTTTGGGGGGTGATTTTTTTTGTTTTATTAAGACACTTTATTTATTCCAAAACCAAGGTTGCTCCTCTCCATCTTCTTTTACCACATGTAACAAGTACTCAAAAAATATGAGTAAAAAAAATAGTAGCTTTGTTCAACACGAGCCAAGCCAGCGCCTGCAGTTTCCAGGTCTCCTTGTGCAAACCAAAGGCTGTGTGGGATTTCAGAGGGAAGAGGGATTTACAAGGGTGGCAGGCGCTCAGAGCAGCACTAACGTGTTCCGACACCCTCGCTTCTGTGTCCTATGTGACAGTCTTGTTTTACAAAGAGCTTCCAAGTGGACAGGCCTGCCCCTCCAGTGCAGGAATAGAAAGGCCCTGGGTTTTCCACGGAGTGCCAGCCAGGACAGACCTGCACACAGACGGCTTCGCCCTTGGGCCTGGGGACCTACATGTGGACTGGGCCAGGCTGCGCTCAGGGCAGGACGCTCCACACACTGCAAGGGACAAGGTCAAGACGTGGGGCTCTGCTTGGGTGCCCTCTCTTCCACAGAGATGCTGAGGAGGAAGGGATGCGAAGAAGGTAAGAAAAGGCCGATTTCTACATTGCCTTTGCTCCTTTGATACAGGAATGCTCCTTTTGGAACAGGTTGGCCAGAGAGGTTGTGGAATCTCCTTCTCCGGAGATCTTCAAACCCCGCTTGGATGCAGTCCTGTGCCACGTACTCCAGGTGACCCTGCATGTGCAGGGCGGTTGGACTAGATGATCTCCAAAGATCCCTTCCAACCTTAAGGATTCTGTGATTCCATGATTCTGTATTTCTTCCCCTTGCTTTTTTTTTGCCCCTGAATAGGACTGCAAGGCTTTGACGGAGGCAGAGTGAGATCACAACCTATAAGAGCAAGAGGCTAACTCCAGGGATAACTATATTGTAACAACCCATAGCACAACCAGCAGAATCTTATCACAAGTGTCAAGATACATGAAATAAAAGCCTTTCCTCATCCTCATGGGCTTCACCATGCAAACAATGCCTCTGTTTTTGTGTACAGTGCTCTTAAGGTTTAAAACCTTGTTATTTGTTATGTACCATTATAATCCCCTTCTCTATCTCAGCATTATTGGCAGGGATTTGAAGGCTGAACATGCAGCAGAGACTTCTAGCCCTCTCAGAGAGACCTGGCTAGGTATTAATAAAGACACAGGGCTGCGGAGCCCGATGCGGTGCCCACGAGGGCAGACGCAGAGCTGGGGCTCTATGTGCTCCCATGCAGCCAGAGCCAACCCCTCCAGGGCACTGCGGTGTCCCAGCTCCTGGGCACGGGGCAAGGCCAGCTCTTCCAAAAATCCCATTTGGTTACTCCTGAAGAGGAATTTTTCCCAAGAAAAGAATGCGAGTCTTGGGAAGGAACATGTTATTCTTCACTGAAAAAATCAAAGAACTTGGTTAAGGGCAAATAAAATTTAGCAGTAAAAGGAGGGAGGAAAAGCATCCCACAAAATTCTTTAAAACACAGCAACAGATGTGAAAGGGTGGGATTTCTTCAACACGGATATTTTAGAAGAGAAGCTGTGAGGTCCAAAAACACCAGAGCTTGTTCCCCGCTTCCTACTCACCCCACAGTGGAGCAGGATGCGCTGGCAAGTTCTTGTCTGCCAAGGCAGGAAAAGACAGAGCAGTTTGTTCAACCTAGTGATGAAAGCAGGGAAAAGGCTACACCTACCACTGGGTCCATACATTCACCTCTCCACCTTAAATCTAGGCCTCAGCTTCACCAAAAACTCTTTGTCATCTTCAGTGGGTCTCTGGGATATTACTGCATCATCTGTAAGCTGTAAGTCAGATGATGAGCACCCGTCCCATCAAACTCGGCTCTCGATAAGGACTTTGCACCATGAACTGGAAGCCACGTGGGAAAGCTGGGGCTGGGAGCATGGCTGGAGCTCTCTGACAGCAGCAGAGCCTGTGCCTGACCACGAACCCGGAGCGGGGACAGAAGGACAAACGCGAGAAGCATCTTTGTGCATCCCTGTCCACGCCGATTTGATCTGGAAATCAGCCAAAGCCACTANGTAAGCTGTTTCATGACAAATAGTCATGAAAGTCAGAAGACGAGCACCCGTCCCATCAAACTCGGCTCTCGATAAGGACTTTGCACCATGAACTGGAAGCCACATGGGAAAACTGGGGCTGGGAGCGCGGCTGGAGCTCTCTGACAGCAGCAGAGCCTGTGCCTGACCACGAACCCGGAGCGGGGACAGAAGGACAAACGCGAGAAGCATCTTTGTGCATCCCTGTCCACGCCGATTTGATCTGGAAATCAGCCAAAGCCACTAAGCAGCAGCACTGAGCCTACCTGTGAAATTCAGATAGGTACCTGGCAGAGTCAAGAAAACAATACACTGCTTCTTCTTATCAGGTTGTTTTTATTCTGTGAGAGCAAATTTTCACACAAACCCAGCGCTTCCTTCAGAAACAGATGAAATGCTGGGCGCTCCAGCCCTTCCGAGACTTGTGTGTGCAATTAGACTCTCACTGTTGACAAAGCTGTCTGAACAGGAGTTTCCCAAGGATGCTGCATACGCTGACTTTGATCTTGCAGTTATGATCTGTATTGCGATTATCTATAGGCTTTGGTGGAAAGAGAGAACTCAATCAACACGCTGCTGATCACTTCTTGTTACCCTGATATTGTGATATGAGTGGATCTGACTCTGTGATCTCAGCACTGTTAATACTGATTAAAACCAAATAATTACATATTTATATCAACCCTGGCAGTAGAGTCTCCCTTGTCCTTCAGCATTAGCAAGTGAAGGTCTGAAGCAGTTGATGCCCTGAAAAGCAAAAGATGTCGCAGAGAATGAAAAGCAGAGAAAGGGGCAGAATTGCTCCTGAAGCCAGCGAGGGCTCGAGGGGGGCAGAGCGTCTCTCTGGCTGTTGCTCACTGCTCTCCCAAGGTGCAATCCCTTCGGATTCAGCCATCGCTCCAGCCCACCAGCCCACGCGCAGCGGATTACGGTAATTAAAAAGCCAGCCACACTCTTTGCTGGAGTAGGTAACAAGGCACAGAGAAGCTGTCACATACAATTCAGCGCAGAGCAAAGCGATTGCTGTCTACACAACCGACACAGGATGAAAGGTGCTTTGTACAGGCTAGGGATTATCTCCTACTACCCAAATCCAGCACAATTTGAACAAATCCCCAGACCTTTTCTTCTTAGCATATCCTGTGCTATTTACTTTAGGTTTAGGAAAACAAAATGTTCTTGGGAAAAACAAAAACAAACAAGGAAACAAATAAAATCCAAACTCTACTGTAATTACAAGACAAGGTAACACACACAAATAAGGGATTTACAGTAATAGTGCTATGCCCTGGCCTTGATCACAGGCCTGTTGTGCTGGGTGCTGTACAAACCCCAACAAGAGAAGCCCTGTCTCAACAGAGGAGTCATCTTTTAGATCTCCAAACCTCCTCCACAAGGCACAAGGCGGCTTGACTGGAAGATCTATGACTTAAAGCCCTTCAGACCATACAGTCAGTAAGAGAAAAACTGAAACCCAAACAACATCTATAAGGTAACACATTACTGTGGAAATACTGAAATACTGTTTGTTTTTGCTGAATTAGTTTTAGGTATTTCAAGTTTACAGAAGAATAACAACTTTCAAGGAGTAAGACTGTTGGTAACTGTTGGTTTAATTATTATTAGCTTTTCCACAAGAAAGAGAAAGAATTCAGCAAAACATCTAATTGAATAGCTTGCTATAGAACAAGATACGTTTTTGCAGATTTTATTTCCACAGAAATAAGATTCTGGATGAAAAATACAAGCCTCTGTTCCTAACTAGACAAGAGAGGAAAGGACGTATTGAGCTCTTCCTGAAATCCAGGGTTACCTGAGAAGTCACTATCTCCTTTCATTAAGTCTTCACCAACGACGTAAGAAGAAGCAAAGCTAAGTGCAAGGCAAGAAGAGCCGTGTTTCCAAGAGAGTTACCCTTCCTCCCACTGAAATTTTGATTTTCAAAGATTTCACCCATTTCAAGACTGGGAGCAGTTCTAATCATTTTTCCTCGTTATTTTGTTAAGTCAGTAATTCTTCAGACCAGTGACTCTTATAGCCTGTGTACAGACATAGGCACAACAGACTCCCAATTTCCTATAGCAACTTAATGTTCCAGAAGTAATTAGAGAAAAGTCTCATATTTTAAAGTTACAATTTAGGATTGTATGATGCTAGTGTTTGACCACTGCCAATAACAAACTCTCTATATTGTCCTCCCTCCCCCCTCAAAAAAGCCTTACAGGAAGCTTTGTCCATCCCAGCGTCAAGGACTGTCTTACTAAAAATAATTAAACCAAAACCACTAAAACTCAACATTATATAGCCAACACAACCCAGACAACTGTAATTCTGCCCCAGAGCACTGTTAGCCCTCTGGTTCCTGCAGCTGCGGAGAACTGAAATGCAAAACACAAACAGCTTCTGCTCCAGCCGTATCTGCGACACGGAGAGGGGAGTCGCTCTGGGGTTGCCCTCCGCAAGCCTCTCCCTTCGCCCTGCCAGGCCACTGCACACCCAAACACAGGCTGTGCTCCCGGATTGGGAAGGCCCTGGGCTCCCGCATTGGGAAGGTCCTGTGCTCCCAGTGGGACAAGCACCTGCCTTCAGGACACTTTTTTATTTAGCCAAGTCCCTCTTCAGCGACCGCTTCCCTAAGCTGGAGGGGAGCCAAGGAGATACACGAGCAAGATAGACCCATCAAGAGCAACACGCTGCCTGCCCGGAGCCGACCGGGAGCTGAAGGGATTAGGGCGCTGGGGCAGAGAGCAGGTCGGCTGCTGCCATCAGCCGCTGCCTCGGCTCCTTCCCGGCGCGGCGGCAGGTTTCCAAGCGGGCAGCACTCAGCGGCAGAAGAAAGTGCAGCTCAACAACAAGGAAAAGGGCAGGGGAAATTCGGTAGGAATGAAGAGGCCTGATGAGGTGCAACATTATTAACTCCTGTTGCGCCCGCTCCAGACAGAGCAGTCTCTTTGACGTACGATCGCCGGGCACCTCACTTGGTTGCCTTGACGAATGGCTCTCTCTGATCCTTAGAGGGGAAGAAAAATAATAAAAAACCCCTACCCTTGGGTCATGCTACCCATCCAACTTATAGAAATCATCTATCATTTATCTGATAGCTTAAGCATATCTGCATAATAAGTTACACGCAAGCAGAGAAGCTCTCTATATTTCACAAATCTTTAGCAATGCATTTTTTAATAGAAAACATCAATCCCAAGTAGCCCGAAGGAACAATCCCTCTTTAATCATCCACCACACTGAGGACTAATTTTAGACAAAGGCTCAATGCTCTAAGTCACCTATACCATGTAAAAAGGCAGATGATTCCTAAATTCACCGGGAAAGGTTCAATCGCCTTTTCAAAGCTGGGTTGCAGATCCAGCTTTAATTACTACAGGAAATTACTTCTACAGCAATACTCAGCAAGGCTTTACAATAAATGCTGTCTGATCTGTTCCTGCTCAGCCTTGAACTCTTCGTGGAATATTTGTAAATGTAATGGGTACTTCACTTCCACTGCTGCTCCTGAATAATTCATACAGTGGAAGATCCTCGCACGGTTCCGCGAATCAAGAGACTCGGGTGCTTTGTGCTGTATAGTTAATGGATTAAAGCGGGTTTGTTTTTTTTTTGTTTTGTTTTGTTTTCAGCTATGAAACCAGGTAATTTATCAACACGAAAAGAAGCACGGTTCATACATCACTGGTTCACCTTAGAAACACACCTGAGTGTACAGATAACAGAACTTAACAACCAATAATTTTTGTATCATCCTATATTGTCCAAAAAGCCAAAGAAACTGCAAAAGGGAAAGCAGAACAGCTGCCTTGGATCAGTCAAAATATTTGATTTCTTTTTTTTTTTCAGGTATTTCATTCAGACTCAACCCTTTCTTCCCCTAATGAAAGAGCATTTTGAAACATCATTTTGTAAAGAAAAAGAAGAAATAAATCAGAACTCCTCTCCATTCAGGAAATGTCAGAACAGTTTGCTCTGGCGCTTTCAAGATACTTCTCTCCAGCTCCCTTCCAAGCAGAATTGTCAAAATCGCTAAGATTTCTTGAGCAGTTTCTGTTTCATCAAAATGACATTTTTCAAGAGAAAAATGTTGTGATTTAAAAAAAAATCCAATCCAAAATTCAACAAACCTGAACTTCTCTGATCCAATTATCTTTGACAAAAGGAGATGTCTCAAAAAATCCAAGGCCTTTCTTTGGGTGAGTCCCCAAACATCAGCTTGACACATCCAGGTTGAGCCTGTAAGTTCCTCTTAGGGAACCACGTAAGAGAAACGAGCACCATCAGAGCCCCAGAGGGCTGGAGACACCTTCAAAGGTGTTCAGGGCTAAGCAGGGGCTTCCTAGCCCACTTTTTTACACAAACCACAGCATTTTCATTTGGAAAATTCCAGATTCTACCCTTAAAATATGAGGACAACCACAGATCGTTTTTGAGCCTTCATCTCCAGAGCGATGCACTGACCTCCCCGATCTGCACTGATGATGGATTTGCTATTGCAGCTCCTTCCACACATGCTGCTGCAACCTGCATTTAAATCTTCAGCTCCCAGGTTGCTCTCACACCAACAGTGTTACCTTTCGCCAGGCTCTCTGGCACTAACGCTCATTTCCCACCTTATCACTTCAATTAGAAATGAGAGTTGTGACCGGACAAGAGAACAGCTGTGTTGTCTCAGCCAAATGAAGTTCAGGCATAACAGGAAAACTCACAGTTGTCACATATTGCTGGTGTTTTAAAAAACTGTTTCAAAAGCCTTGTTGCGGGGTATTGCTTCCATTTTCTCAATGTTAGCAACAAATCTGTTCAATTTGCATGGGCAACACGGTAAAAATAGTGAAAACTGCCTCGCTCCTTTTTCCTCCAGCAAAGCAAATGTGACTCAGACGCCTGCTGCTTGCATTCAGAGGAAAGAAAGGTCGGTGCTGCTGACCTTCACCCCTCCGACGGCACCGTCTGGGTTTGGGTTTTAGAGCCAGGCGCGTGTGCTTGGCCACAGGGGCTTGGATTGAGGAGGCAGATCTGAAATGCCTGCTGCATCACTGAAACGGACCAAAATGAGCAGTCTGCTCCAATTTAATTAAAAAGGTATTTGGAAAAATGATAAGAACATCACACAGCTTAATACAATCTGGTGTAGACATAGAGCTTTGCATGCTTTAAGGAGCAAATAAGACACAACAAGAATCACTATTATTAGCTCAGGGCAAACACTTAACAACAAAAACCCACCAGCCGTTTTCAGCCTGCAGGCCAGAGAGACCAGGAAGAACTTCCTCAAACACAGTCCGTTTTGGAAGCACAAGGTAAGTTTGTCTCCTCCACGGTGGGTTTTACAAAAGCCACCCTGCTTGGCTAGAAGGAAATTTAAGGAGCTAAAATTACCACATTCTGCAGAGCAGCATGTGCCGTGTGCGGCTGAGAAAACACAGCACAAACCTTCGCACGACTGGCAGGCAAAGGAGAAGGAAAGATCTTCCTTCTGTCTCAAGGGAAGAGAGAAGCTTGTGGTGGAACCAGAGGAGGGATCTGCCCCACAGAGGTGCCAGGGTTGCTGGCTGGCTGTCCTTCAAAGGCACACGCACGTCCCTCTGCCTCCTGTTTTGACCATTAGTTACACATTCACCTTCGTATTTCGTTATCTGGACTAACATAAGGAGAAATCCTTGCATTATGATTTAAACATTACAAAATGTTCTCCACTTCCAATGAAGGGAATTGGGTTTTGGGTGCCGCTGCCTTGATGCTAAAATCCTGGAGCAGCCTGAGGCCGCCTGTAAAACTGCCCTGCAAACATCTGCCCTGTGAGACTGCAGCTGGAGAAGGTACAAAGTCAGGGGGAGAATCAGTTGGGACAGTGGAGTTCCCACCTGGAAGCAGCATACAGCCCACCTGGAGCCTATACATCCACAGCTCCTTTCAACACGAAATCTACTTGCAAGATGAACTTTTCATATATAGGAATGCCAAGAATTCACTTTGGGATCTTATAATCCCTTATTCTCAATAATTACCCAAAAAGCAGAGATGTAAATAAAAATATGGTAAATGTGTCGCTTCCTTATTGCAATATAAAGTAAAAATTGTAAGTTTCTCACTCAGATCAAAATAAAAGCGTTTGTTTTGACATTTCCAGTTGAAAAGGATGTTGAAAGAGACATGTTTCCATTCAATGTTTTGATTTTGACAAAATTGTTTTCCAAAAAAAAAAGAATTTCCCTAGATTTTTTTCTGCCAGCTCCTACAGGGATTAGTCAAAGCTTCCCAAGCTCAGAGTCATTAGCAAGCTGTCACATCACTGAGACCTTAAAATGCATTTGACACATCAGATCTCAGTTCCATCAAACCTGGCACACACGCGGATGCTGGATCTCATGTCAAACTCTTGGAGTCCTCTGGGATTTGCTCTTTTTTTTTCCTGATACAATAAGGGAAAGGAAGTTAGCCTAGTTCATGTCCCATAATCAAAACCATGATTTCTCTGCTCTGCTGAGAGTGCATTTTATGGAGGATCCCGTGGCATTCCCGCTGTACCAACAGCGTACTCAAACACCAACATCCATCCATGCTTTCAGAATGAGGAGACAGCAGCGGCACCCAAGACCTCTCTAACTTCACATGCTCAAGAGCAGAAACCCTACCCGTGTTTTGTCCACATTTATTCCTGCATCATGGTGTTTTAAGGCTGTCATATGGCGCATTTCCGTATGCTGTGGAATTCTTGCTTACATTCAACAAGATGCATTCTTTTTCTGTCTTCTCTTTGCCTTCCCTGAAACACTTTGGGACCTTTCCAAAAGAAAGAGCTCTCAGGAAGGCTCCTGTGAGCTGCAAAAGGGAGAGTCTTCCAAGTGGGATGGAATGGCAAGAAAGGGAGAGCCTTCCAAACGGAATGGGATGTCCCCACTCCCATGATGTGGCTGCAGTGCTCAAGAGCAAGAGTCCAGCTGGAACCCATGCAGGGATTGCCTGTTACTGCAATCACCCCCCAAAGATGTGAGAGCTGCATCCCTGCAGCCAGCAGAGTGATCATTAGGTTTCATGGTATTTAAATCAAGTGTGCAGGACGCTTTCTACCAGCCGGGAGAGATTTTCTAATCGATGGACACAGTTTAAAGCATTTTGGATAGGGGAGCACATACGTGGGACTGTGAGCCTGAGCACAGATGTATAAATGTAGATGTATTGCAGGTGATCAAAGGTAGCGCATCCAAGGTAGGATTAAAAGACATTTAATACAGCTTTGCCCAATAAGCCTGAGAGATGAAAGAACTGCCACAAGGTCTTGCTGGAGGCTTAGAAATTGCTCTGTGAAATCAGCTGCAATTGGTAATTAAACAGAAACCTTGGGGGTGTTCTGAGGACTCTTCATTGCATAGGGAGCTCATCTTCAAACCACGCAGACTTTTACCTTTCATGGAGAGGTGAAGGTAGAACACCTCCCTGTCACTTCCAAGGGTCTTTCCTCAGAGTTAGCTTGATTTGCCAGCAGGAACAGCTCCTTAAGCCTCTTTGCTAGAGAGGCAAACTGAATACAACAGCTTGGGAACTCCGAGCGCACAGGGGAGGCTCAGGGCAGAAAACCTCGTGGCTACAGCACCCAGCCAGACCCCTGGACCAGCTCCCTGCTCTGCCACCACCCTCCTGGCTGCGGCTGAGGCGCAGTTCTTCACATGGCCCCAGCTTCCCTCCTCCTTTCAATAAAAAAGAACTAGTCTTTTTTCTCTCCGCTTGCAATAATATGTTATTTACTGTTTGTTTGCAGAGCTCCTAAGGTAACACACGGGTCACACACAAAGCAAACCCACTACTTCAGACTGTAATTCTACAGTGTTTAAATGTCTACTTGATACAAAGTGCTCTGTTTCTTGTGGTAGCCTTTCATTTCTAGATGGCACAGCACTCTGGGGCAATGTGCTCTTCCAGACAAAGCTGAATCTGCTGAAAAGTAGCACTAGATACCCCATCTCCATCGGAACAACAAGTGGCAGGCAAGGGCAGCCCAGCTCTCAGACAGCTCATCATTGAGTACAAAGAAAGATAAAACCCTTGGAAAAGAATTAAAAGGGAGCTCAAAAATCAAAGAAAAAAAAAGAAAGAAATCTCTGCTGAATACAAGGGAGGGAGCCAGAAATAGCTGCCACTGGGAGAAATCAGCAGCCGATATAAATAGTGATGACTCACGGTGTGTGATGGGGATCCAGTTCATGGGAACAAATTCCTAGCAGTTGCTCAGACAAAGCCTCCTACAGCAGATGCCTAAATACCTGAACACTAGGCCTAAATTCCTCTAGGGATCTGGAAATCCAGAGGCTGGAAAGAAATTATTCTTGAGGAACAAAGCCCTCTCTACACTAACCATCCAGTGCTGGCTCCAGAGCTTTGGATCCTGGCCTTGGAGAGAAAGACATTTTCTCAGAGAAATGTCACAAAAAGTCTCTATTCATTAATAGGGTTCAGCTGCTGCTGAAACCTCTCTCCCTAATGTCCTCCTTGAGGGCTTCCACACTTGCCAGGGAATTTGCATTCTTTTAGGTGAATCCGCTTTCTTTTAGGCACTATGGATACAGGATCCAGGCAACAATCAAGCATCCTTTAATTTTTCCGAAAACCATGTAAGCCACAAATGCTTTCCTAAATGTGAAGCAGAGCTCCAGGCTATCCACCATCTCTGGAAAGTCGGTGGCCAAGCCCACAGAAGGTGCCTGTTTCACAGCAGCTGGACATCACGCACACCCATGGCGAGTCTCCTGCCGGAGGTACCGACCCCACGAGCGCATCTCGAGTGAACCCTGCAGCTCACCCAGCATAGGTACCGACCCTGCGAGCGCATCTCGAGTGAATCCTGCAGCTCACCCCGCAGAGGTACCGACCCTGCGAGCGCATCTCGAGTGAATCCTGCAGCTCACCCCGCAGAGGTACCGACCCCACGAGCGCATCTGGAGTGAACCCTGCAGCTCACCCCGCAGAGGTACCGACCCCACAAGCACATCTCGAGTGAACCCTGCAGCTCACCCCGCAGAGGTACCGACCCCAGGAGCGCATCTCGAGTGAACCCTGCAGCTCACCCCGCAGAGGTACCAACCCCACGAGCGCATCTCGAGTGAACCTTGCAGCTCACCCCGCAGAGACACTGGCCCTGCGAGCGCACGCGCTGCTCCCGGCCGCACTCCCTCCTGCACCCACCTGGGGCCAGAGCCCCGAACACGGCTGAGCCGCTGGAGTAGTGATGGGCAAGGAGGGAGCTGCTAAGCACGAGCAGCAGCGCCCTGAGAGCTGAAAGGGGAAGCACCAACCCTCTAGTCCCTGCACTTGCTTTTACCCCCCTGGCTCTGAGGGTCCCGGCATCAAGCACTTACACTGAAACTGCTTCGTGTCCTGGCCTGATGCTGCAGTCAATCCCAAAGGCAAAACGGGCCTGAGAAATAAAGAAATCTGAAGTAGCACAAGCAGGGCAGGCAGCTGGGAAATTACCAAGTCACGGCACTCTCTCCAAAACGGGGATGTTTTATTTCAGCTGCTTTAATAATTTTGCCCCTCCATATAATTCTTTAATAATCACCCTATTAACAATGTTCCATTTGCCACACAACTCAGGATATTAATCCTATTAGTTGGTACTAATCCTCCGCAAAACAAAATAGAAATATCCACTCTCATTTTCTCAGGATGAAAAAAAAAGAAAATGGAAAAAAAAAAGAAAAGAGAGGTGGGAGAAAGAGAAGACGAAGATGCTTTTAGAGGTTTTCTGTTTTGTAAGTTAATTGAATGGAACTGGATCCCCTGTGGTTTCCATATAAGATTCCATTATCATGTAATGGGGTGTCACATACAGCCTGTTGATAGGAGATAGTCTGTCAGATTAAGCATTAACTATCATATTTGGAAACCCTGCGTTTTTCAACCCATTGGGGCATCAAAACACAATATCCCTTTTCCCTTTCCTCTTCCCAACACCTTCTTCCTTTACTACACACTAATTAAAGAGCTGGGGAGGGAGGGGAGAGACTGGTCTGTGCTGCAGAGCTCAAGATAAACTTTGCTGAGTAGGGAGAAAGAAATGAAGTGAGCATCCCAGAGAACGGAGGGCTTTCCTATAGGCTTTCATTCTTCTTCCCACCCCCTCTTGTGCTTTATTTTTTCCTAATTTCTGTGAAGAATTGCTAGCAGTTTCCATTTTCCCATGCTCCACAAGGTGAGACTGTCACCTAGTGGAACCCATTCAGAAATGCTGAGACCGAGAATGAAAAAAACAAACCTTTTTTCAGCGTAGTTTTGTCTCCAGCTTCACATTAGTTTATTTTCCCCCTTTCATCAGACAAACCAGCAGCTCAGCAGACACAGCGATGCTGATCTGAGACAGTGACACGCTGCAATGAGGATTTGACACAGCTCCATTTTTTAAAGGAATTGTGCTCCAATTTTAAGCTGTTTGTGGTAATTGGGGGTAACCATCATTAGTCACTTTATTCGTGTCAGCCCATAACGAGTGAACCACAAACACGGCTCCTGATAAAGCTTTCAGGGTTATTCTGGGTCTTTGAGGCCATTCACTCTTCTCATATGTCTGAGTATCTAATGGAAGCAAAAGCAAACACCCCTCCAGGTACAACATCCGTCTTCATTAGCTTCACCTCCTCTTCCCACGCGCTCGGCTGGCACTGGGGACTCCCTGTGTGACAGGTCCACGTGCTCGCGTGGGAGAGGGTGGCTCTGCCAGCTCCCCTCGCCAGCTGGGGAAACTGGGGCACTGAACATGTAAATGACAGTATTTCACCATCAGCTTCAACTCATGAAGCAACAGCCTCCCAACTCCAGAGAACCTCATACCCCAAAGCCATAAGAGGCACCACAGATCAAGGACACATAAAGACATTTCCTGATTAGCAAGTCTAATTCTCCCTCTTGCAACCTCTCTGTCAGGGGCTCTGGCCCAACAGACTCCCCATGTCTGCGATGCCATGGGGACCTTGCTGGGGACCTTGTTGGGGACCGACCAGCTGAGGGCTCCTGGAGGAAGCTGACTCATTTTGCCCAGTTGGTGATGTTTCAAATGATCCTCCCTTCTCAGGAGCTCCCTCTTAAACCGGAGTGCAGTGTGTCAGAACTGCTGCAAGCTCAACAAGCAAACAAATCAACGTTTGTTTGCAAAACAACTCTCCGAGCAGCGTGGGCAGTTCTGCATGTGCTACGTGGGGTGAGCGGTTCTTCTCCAGCTCCCTGATGGATCTGCTCTCAGCTGGGATAAGTCGCAGACATGCAGCAGCCTGTCCAAGGTGTGCAGGTGTCGAGGGAGCAGAAGGAAGCAGAGATTTCTCCTTGCAGCGGAGCTTCAAGATTCCCTGCTGCCTTGAGGAGCGGATTGGACAGTGGCCAGGAATCAGACGCGCTAGAGAGGAAAGGGGGCTCCGTTACACTGATGCAAGCTCGAAAGGGCTGTTACCATCTGCAAAGCAACTCTGCATTTCCATCAGGATAAAGTGGGGCAGCTTCAGCACTCGCTGCCTGCCCAATGGCAGCTGTGAGCCCCGCTGATGGGAAGCGGGAGAAGGAAGCTTCGGGTCCAGGGGAGTGCGTAAAGGTCGGCCACCAGCCCGCTCGCTGCCGGGCAGCAATTCATAGGCTGCTTCTGAAATCGATAGAGGCTGAGAGCACTCAGCAGACAGACTAAGCCAGGCCTGTAATTTACTGTAATTCTTATCTGCTAAATGACTTTATCTGGGGTTTTGGAGAGGAACAGTTAGTCACGGGGGTCAGTTACCCCTTTGTGGGCTCTGCTCTCCATCTCTGCCCTTCCAACACAGGGCCCCAACTTCCTCTCTAGTATGGAGGGGTAAAGGGGGCTTCCCAGCTTCCCACCATGGCCACTGCTACCCCAGCACCTTCATTCTAGAGATGCTTAAAGATCCACCAAAGGGAGCAGGCTGCAAATAAGAGCTACTTAGGAGAAGCCTGAGATAGTCTTGATGGGGCAGCAGCATTCCCTTTTGTGCTCCACGTTTGAGATTTATTGCCCTGAATAGTGAAATAGGCTACTGGCCCGCCCTTCTGCAAAACAGGACACTCCTGAGGGCAGAAGACCTTCCAACCAAGCACCAGTCCTGCGCTGTGACTGCCACTGCTCTGAAGAAGTCATTTGGTGCAACTGAGGGGTGAGTCCACTTGGGCTGCGCTTTGGAAATGGACTGTTCTCCAGCACAGCCCTGGATTTGCACTGCCGGAGTGCAGCAGACGGCTGCTAGGAACAGCCTGGCAAGGAGAGATTTTGACCGCCTGCATCCTGACTGGGTCAAGAGGACGCTGACTCCAGGTGATGGATGGTGGACTGTAATTCCTGTCTACTCATTTAATCAGCATGAACACAGAGCGGCAGGGCCATGCTCAATAAACGCAAGGAGCAGGCAGTGGTGGAAAGCGCACAGGTTTTACAGAGTGGGGAGGTATGAAGGGGAGATGCTGCCAGGGGAACGAGGCACTAGGAACAGCCCTGCTCTGAGGGGTGCGGAGGGAAGAACCTGGGGCAAATCCTGGGAGGAGAGCAGAGAATCCCGAATCCCTTGAGCCAGCTGTGCCGCTGTGGAGGCTGAAGCCACGCAGCGACGCAAACACAGCCCCTGGCATGGCATCAACCCCAGCCAGCCCACACAGCCCGCCTGGAGCATGGGCCCTCCGGCACGCAGAAGGAAGGGGATCCACAGCGGGTGCTCCAGCCTTCCCAGAGCCACCACTGCAGGCTCGCAGGACCAAAGCCAAGTCTGTTTTTAAGGGAGCCTCCCATTCACGGCTAGACAACATAGGCAGAGTTTAAGACTGCACTGGTCTAAATCACCTCCTGCCTAACAAAAACGTGTAGCCAGTAAAAAGTCCCCATTTCTCAATCCCAATAAAATATGCTCCAAACACAGCAGCACTCAAGCTGTACCCCACAGCTCAGTAACTCTCCCATTTCAGCAGTCCCGTTTCTGACATTATAGTGTTTTCCAGCCAAAACCGATCAGTGTGGTGCAAGGTCCCTGGAGCTGCCACCAACCTGAGGCCCCCAAGCTGAGTGCCAGAGGGTCAGACAGAGTCCATAGGGTGCTGTGCAGTCACCAGGCTGGAAGCAGCAGAGGCAAAAATGGCACCCAGAGTCTTTAGGCACCTGCCTGTCCAGCAAGGAGGCAGCTGCAGGCTGCTGACGCGGGGACACAGCAGTGCTGAACACGTCCAGTTGGGCTGTCAATGAAGAGTCAGCTCCAAAGGCAGAGGGACGCACTGTGAACCGAGTCCAGCCCTAAACGCCTATTTCTGATGTAGCAGGAGTACCCTCTAGTGGGTGAAGAGCTTGGAAGGAGCCTTTAAGATCATTGCACACACATGTAACACACATACAAATGCAGGAGAAAACACTGACAGCCAGAAGATGGGCATGAAATCAGAGAGAAAACAATGTACTGTGGGGAAATAAAGGGCTAAGTTCTGGTCATCAATGACAGCATTATTTTTTACTTTTCCAACACAGCCATCTAAAAACATAGCCAAAACCATTACTTCAAATGGATCGGTGCCAGAAGAAGGCTGGACTGGAAAGCAGACAGAAGTCTACTCACATTCACGAAGCTGGGCCAAGCCTGTGTTTAAACACCCAAAGGTCACAGCAAAGCCCGTGGCTGCTTGTTTTAATCCTCCTTGCTGCTTGAAAGCTTCTGGGTGGCGAAGCAGTCTCTGTACTCATGGCAGCAGCCCAGCACATCTCCTCGGGACATGAGAGCTGGTGAAGCCCTTTTGCTTTGGCTCATGGATGAAAGATTTTGCTGTTAGAGGAGGGGAAAAATTGGGCAAGGACTGATGTGTTGGACATAAAGGATGCAGAGGATGCTGTAAACTGTATACAGATGGGATCAATATGGTCTCCCCAGTGACCCACTCGAATATCACACTGACATCGCAGTGACAGGTGCAGTATTAGAACCTCAATAGAGTGGAATTAGGTAGTGCCTTTGGGACCATTCCCATGCAAAAGCCTATCTAACCTGAATGTTATATATAGATCCCTTCATCCGCTATTGAAATGCACCTACCTCTAGGGAGATGTTCGTGGTGTCTAAGCCTCCAACCCTTCTGATTTGGACAAAGATAAATACATCTGGGGAGTCTGAGCTCTTTTGTTTTCAGATTAAAGATCTAAGCACTGTTTCCTGCAAAATAGCAAGTGTAAAGGAGTGAGGGGATTTAAAGAAGCATTGTCCATTTTTATGGAAAGGGACTGGAAGGTAACTAAAGAAAAAAAAGTGAGAGAGAGAGATTCAAGGTGATCTTTATAGAGATGTAGTCCAATAAAGCAGCTCACAGAAATCCATGCTGGGAGTCACACAGTCACGGCAAAGCCGGAGCTGGACTGGGGAGTGGGAACGCCTTGCAGATCGGATGCCTGCAGAGGCAAGAAGCAGAGCAAAGCAGCGGGTTAAGCACACAAGACATGGCCCCGCGCCTCCTGCGATCATGTCCAATGCTGCCTACTTTCTTCCCCAGAGCCAGTTATTCCCAGGATATTTAGCCAGACCCTCAGTCCTGGTTCCTGGTTCAAAGTGGCAACCCCCTTTTTGATCCCTTCCAGGATCACACCAAAGATGCTGCCACACCTGGCAGCAGAATCCACCGCCGTTTCCCCGTGTGGGACAGGGCACCGTCGCGGCTGGGTCACACCATGGGCATTTCCCAGCCAAGCGCAACACGAAAACTGCGACAGAATAAAATGGTGTCAGATCCAGGCACCGATTCCACTCTGGATCCTGCCCATCTCACCAGGAAGCCGTCTAAAGGACCGTGCAGAAGGAACAAGCCTGGTCCAAGGGGACCGGGCTGCAGAACTGGACCAGAGCCCAGGCCTCTCCCAGAGGGTTTCCTCTTCTCCAGGCAGAGAGAGAGGCAGGGTTTGCCTCCTTGGAGGATAACTTTACCTTCCAGAGCAGAAGGCTGCAAATTCCCCTTTTCCCACACCGCGCTCACAGTTAAAGTGACAGATGACAGTATGCATGCGTGAGACTCCAGCATCATAAAAAGGATGGCATGGGATGATTTCTTGTAGGAAAAGGGGAAGAAAAAGAAATCAGAGAGAAGACAAATTGGAAATGAGCTAGGAAAAAAAAAGTACCAGATTTTTCAGATATGGAACATGTCACTGTGGAATCAGGGATATGCCTGAAGAAATTAAAGTTTAAAGGAAAAGCAAACCAAAAAAGAAAAAAAGAAAAGAAAAAGGATCCTATTAAGATTAATGCTTTTTGGCTTTCCATCTCCCTCCAGCATGGCTCTTCCATTTCCATAAACCCATTATCCTCACTGCTGTTTCACTTAATTGGAAAACGTCTATTGCAACCTAGCATGTGCCAAGACAAACCCTGGATGTATATATAACAGGCACTTAAAAGCTTTCAAATATTTCAAGTTTGCTCAACACAATTATGTTAACAGAAACCCCGTGGGACTTTTTTTTTTAACAAAACAAAAAAACGCCAAAAACCAAAACCCACAATAGTCATAAAGCATGTGTTCACGGGGCTAGAAATGCCATTACATTTATCCTGATTAGCATTCACTAAGCTTTTATGTGCATGCACAGTTATTGCCAGGGTAGGGAAGAAGGGAGGGGAGGAAATGACAGTAAATTACTTGGCTGGTGAAGGACAGGGCATTGGAACGAGGGTACCAGTTTCAGTGCAAGGGATGTGTTCTGCGCAGTGACAACACACACAACACGGAGCCCCAAGTGCCTTCTGAGCAGCCAGGCCTTGTTCATGAGCAAGCTACCAGGACAGGGCTTAATTCCAACAGCTCCCACTCTCTTACCCATCTTCCAGAACCTCCAAAACCTGGTCAGGTCTATCAGGAGAGAAACAAGGACCTGTTTGGTCCAGGGCAGCAAGAAGCAGCGTGAGGGATACGCTGGCAATTTGCTCTATGCACAGATGATTGCACTGTTATTAACCAGATCGGTGCTTTCCTGGGAGAGATGGGCTGCAGCAGGAACCGTTTTGCCTGCACCCTCATGGGAAACCCTAGAGCTGTGTTTGGGGGAGCAGGAGGGATCACAGGAGCATTAGGGATGGTGGCAAAGAGCTGAAAGGCTCATCAGGACCTCTCTTGGAGGAGACTTGCACATAGCTCATGTCTGCTCTGCAGTCCTGAGCATTGGATGGGCTTTTCTGCCCATCTTTTTCTCGTCCTCTTTTTCTAGACCTCTAGACCCCCGCAAGACCTCTCAGAGTTCCTACAAAAAGTGCTCTTGGGTGACCAAGGTGTCTAGACTTATCCCAATGTGCCCTCTGGGAGCTGGCTTGCGGCTGGGCACATTGGCCCACCAGGACCTGGCTCCTGTCCCTAGCTGGCTACAGGACAGCAGGAGCTGCAGGACATGGAGCAGGAATCAGGAGAAAGTCACATATCCTGCGGTGGCTCTAATGGCTTTTAGCTGTAAGGAGCTCGGCACAGATTTCTGAAGCGGACTTGTGTGCATGCATGCATGCAATGACAAAGGTGGGAGCGAACAAAGCAGGAACAGTATAAATCATTCACTGTAAAGACACTAACAAGACAAGAATATTTAGCTGTCATACTTTGGAAATTGGAAAAACTGGCATTACCTTGTAAAAGACCTTGTAATTTTCTCATACAAAGGCCTTTACACACTCAAACCAACTTACCACTGAGGGCTACTCTGCAGGCACATGAATGAGCATGAGCTCATTAAAGTGTTAAATCATGTGTAGAAAAAAGAAAAGAAGGAAAGAAGAAAAAAGGAAGAAAAAAAATATGGAATTTTCTTATATGTTATAATGACCGCAATTACCACATGTAATAAAGTTTCCATAAATACATACATATATTTGCTAATATTGGAGCACATTACAGGACATCTCGGACTGATTGTGAAAGGAGCATGTGGAAGAACACAGGCTCCTTTAGAAGATAATCGCTACTTCTTCCATTTTCCAGCACATCGCAACTACTCTTATCTTGATAGCATTATCTTGACGATGAATAACCTTTGCTTATTCTTGTTTTGTACAACATCGCTTTCTTGAACCTTTGTGCATTATGGCACCACTGCCCATCGTTATTAAGACAAAATGACAAAGATTTCAGCGAGTTTTCAAAGCTCTGCTGGGAGAGACTCCACTATCACCTGGCCTGCAAAGCTGTTTCAGGGCACTGTTTTGTCCAGACTGGCTCTTCTCTCTTCCTCAGCGTGTCTAAGCTGCTGCCCATGGGCACAATTCTTAATATTGTATAAATACCTGAGGGGAGAATGTAAGGAGGATGGGGCCAGACGCTTCTCAGTGGTGGCCAGTGACAGGACAAAGGGTAATGGGTACGAACTAAAACCCAGGAAGTTCCATCTCCATGTGAGAAAGAACTCCTTTCCTGGGAGGGTGACAGAGCCCTGGAACAGGCTGCCCAGAGAGTCTGTGGAGTCTCCTTCTCTGGAGATCTTCAAACCCCACCTGGATGCAGCCCTGTGCCACGTGCTCTGGGTGTCCCTGCTGGGGCAGGGGGCTTGGAGTAGATGATCTCTAGAGGTCCCTTCCAACCTCAACCATTCTGGGATTCTGGGATTCTCCTGCTGACTAAGCCACCACATGACGGTGGCCAAGGTTCCCCCTTGCCTATCTGTGCATCTGGCTCAGCCCAACAATGCCTGAGAAACCTGCAAGAAATGCAGGATATTCCGTAAATAATATTATCACTGAACACATCAAGAGACCCACCAGTGGTGTTCCTGGCCGTGTGCCTTCATCCTGCCTGTTCTGTAAACAGCAAAGAAACTGGACATGCTGCAACTTGTGTCTTCCCTCCCAAATTTCTCCTCCCTCTCCACACCAGCAAAAGCCTCTCCTTGGACCTGCCTTGCCTCTCCCGGGGAATCCTGAGGACATTTAGTTGGTAGGAGAGTCTGAAAAGCAGGGCCACACCAGTGCCTGGAGCAGTAACGAGCTGCCTCCTGCAGAACGAAGCTGCCACGTGGGCTGGGCCGAGTCCCCTCCGCTCGACACTCACTGGCACAGCAAGCTGTTCCTCTGCTTCCAGCACCGTTCAACACGCTTTAATCCAGGCAGAAAGTACCCACGCTGGTTGGGGTGCCTTACAACGTGTGGGAAAACTGCAGCCTCTTCAACTCTTTTCACAGGAAAAGTCCAATGAAAGACAAGCAGACAACAACAGATCAGGCGGTGGATGGTGGCATCTGAAGAAGTACCTAAATGGGGATATTCCTGCCGCTTAGGTGAGCAGAATGACAACGTACTTGGGGTTGTTGCACTGCCACTGTGGGAGGAAGCTCATGCAGGCCAGGGCCAACCTGTGCATCACTGTGGAAGGGAACAAGGGCTGCCCAAGGCCCTGGCTGCACTTCCTCAGCACCAGGCCAGCGTGGTGCAGCTGGAGCTCAAAATCAATCTGTCCCAGTGCTGAAGTTGAAGGGGAGGGAGGATACCATCCTAAGGGGGCTGGGGAAGCATGAGCAAAATCTGAGCATCAGAGGGAGAGCACCAGGAGGAAGGTCAAATGAGAATTCCCGCAAGCCAGGCAAGACAGAGCCAACCTTCAATGGCTCTAATAAACCAAAAAATTACAGCACAGTGGGGGAGAAATTTCGAGCATGTTTCCCTGTCAAGTACAATTTGATTCCAATGGTCCCACATCAGTTCTGACTCTATTGCCTCCTTCATAAAGACATTAAATCGAATGCTGAGGCTGCTTTTTCAGCTAATGATATCATCCTAGTGCTCACGCTTCCGGCTGCTCTAGATACCAGCATTACTGAAAGCCTGTTAGTTCACCTAAGCAGCTTTTGGACGATGTAAACAACTAATTTTCTCCTTCAGATCAGCTCTAACCTTTAGTCTGTGATGCTAGTTTTAAATTCACCAGCCCATCTAACCAGCTTTCAAATGGCTGCAACTCCACACACAAACCTAAGTCTTTCTGCGTTTCCTGGAGAGAGAGCATGCGCGCGTTCCAAAGCAACTGAGGAGTTTTACAGTCCTGCAGAAGAGCAGAGGAAACCGTCAGCTCCTCTGCCTTGTCCCTTGCAACTTGCCTGCGTCACCTGGGCGGCCGAGCGCTGCTGCACATCTCCACTTTCTTGCACTGTCTGCTCTAGAGGTGCTACCACTACTTCACTATCTGGTATCTCCTCAGTTTCTCTTTCCTCCCCTCCACAGGGTCCGAACATGCTATCCCAGTAGGATTCTCCTCAAAAGAAGGAATCTTCCTTGTTTTTTCCTCTAATGGAGGCTGCACCTGAAGAAGCAGCACCATTATTAGGGGAATGGACTGTTTGCAGCATTTGGGCATTTACTAATGAGGGCAGTGAAATGGAATGGGGGAAGTCATCAAAATGCATGTACCAGATGGGCTATTTCAGACACATTTTTCTTCCTTTGCACCTGTGAAGGACACTGGCTTGCAGCAGGAACACTTTTATAATGAAGTTAAGCCCACAGAGCATGGTGGGACAATTTGTATCTGCTCACAGACAGCAAGAGGGAGGAAAAAGCACTGTCTCCATGGCAGTTATCTAGTGCTAGAGGGATCCAGCCCCAGGGGAGAGAGCTGAGCCACATTTCTCTACCTGTCAGCAGAGTTTGATTCTGTCTCCACAGTCATATGTTGTGGGCAGTTTTACTACACCTATAAAACCTGAGGTAGGAACCAAGAAAAGCTCTGAAATGCAGAATTTCTCCCAGACAACCTGAAAGATTTTTGCACTACAAGTTTCAGAACCTGGGAGATCAAATTCCATCTTTCCATCCCTGTTGAACTGAGTGAATCTTCAGACTTGAAAAGCAAACGACTATAATTTCAACTCATGTGGCTGAGAGCAGAGCATAATAAAATGGTAATCCTACCATTAGCATATGAGCTTTATTTATCCAGCTGTTACCTGCAGATATGACAAGTAACTAAGGGGAGCAGGGTGGAAGCAGCAGAGCTCAGCGATGTCGACACGCAGAGATGCTCCGTTATCTTCAAAGCTGACACAGTGAGAATGAAGGTTTAACATTTGTCTCCCAAGCTGGGCTCTCTCCTGCAAAGGGAGTCTCCTCCCCCAGCAATCTGCTTGAAAAGCATCTCACAGACAATGGCTGCTAGAAAGTAACATAACAACAGTTATCAACATCCTTACTATTTGTATAAAATAAGCGGAGGGAAATTGCAGGTAACACCTTCCGGAGACATTTGGCTTTGCAGGACAGACAAAGAAATCATCCTTTCATGCAGATAGAAGGACTCAACCCCAAAGGCTATCAACAATGTAGCAGATCACCTGTTTGGTGCTTTATTGCTTGGCTTATTTTGCATTTATACAGGGGTAGAGTAGCAGGAATTCCTCAAGCAGGAAGACATGCTATCAGTTTTATTTTGTTTTATTTTTAAGGGAATTTGAGATGAGACTGGGGTATAGTAGGTGCTTGTTTTATTTATTCGTGTTCCCTTTCTGGTCAAGAACTCCATGCTTCTTCAGTGTGCATTCAATATTAAATTGCCTCTTAATGTACTAACAGCCAGACTTCTCTTGGAGAATAAGCCTCAGTACAGGAGATTTCACAGCTTTTGTCAAGGAGAAAAGGATTAAGTGAATAGGGATGCCAGCCAAATTTTTCTCGGTATTTTTGTGTTCCAGGTACTGGTAGATAAAAAATTACAAAATTTCCTGGATTATTATGCCTATGTAAGCATTTTTTTAATGATGGAAATTTCTCAAGCCCTCATCTCTGCCACCCCATCACAAGCAGGACTTTTCCAAGGTCACAGAGCAAGCAGCAGGGTATCAGAACTGATCTTCCAGATTTTAGCCTTATAAATCTTGCAGCTGCAAGATTTGTTCTGTCAGGAATCCCAAGCTCGCTACGCAAGGGTTGATTTGGAAAGTCTGAAATACCACCTTGATGTTCAGAAAACCCAAAGCAAAACAGCCATTGGGAAGCAATTGCAAAGACTGCTGTGGGGCTCTCAATTTAGTTCCACGCACGTTCTCCCAGGAAGGTGCCTCCCCGAGGGGCTTGGCTCTGGCGCTGTGTGCAGGATTTCACTGCTGAGAGCGTCTCCCTTGCTGAGTGTCACACACACCTTTCCTGACTGCAGAACCTCCCCAGGATTTCTGAAGGGGAAGAAAATTATTTTCCAAGCCTACAAGGACTCCAGATTCACCTAGTGATAAAGGGGATATTTTCCTTCCTGTATTTAGAGAGAACAGCTGGGGAAAAAAAAAAAAAAAAAAGAAAAGGAAAGAAAAAAATGCCTTTAAACTAGGTTTTTAGACACACATGAACAACATCCAGCGGAAGGGATAATGTGCACGGTTAGAAATATGACACAGCTTTTGCAATCACTCTTCATGGCCTTGACTCCTTAAAATATCCCGGGCTCGCATAGCATCTCACTGTTCAATTGCTCTCACGTAGCTCCCTGCCACTCCCCCCCTGACTTATGAAGGGGCTCAGCTATATTTCCAATGAGCACTACATTAGCCGGGGGAGTGAACATGACTAAGGATCCATATTAAAATCGATTATTTTTTCCGGAGGTCAAGATCCTCCAGCTGAGAGCAGGAAAGGGTGAACCTCCCCTAAAAATAATGCTGAAGGAAAAAAAATCTCATCTGATTCATAAATACTTAAGCAAAGGTACATTGGATGTCATGATGGCCTTTCATAATACACCTCCGTCCACAGGGCAAGCCCTGTTTGAAGATGCAGGGGCAGTCTGGAGAGGAGGGAAGACTGGTGTTAGGAAGGCAAAATTCCAGTTTAAAGCCAGCAGCTGATATCCTGGCTGCTTCCCTGGACCGCGGCCCCTCTTGCTTATTTCCAAATTGCTGCCCTTTCTCTTAGAGGACTTGAGCGAGTTCAGTCTGGGCATCCTCAAACTGCCTGCAGGGTGAAGTGGCATTGGGGATGTCCAGCCGTGTTTCCCTTCCTTCCCACACACGTGGGACTGCAGGGCCACAGCTAACGCTGGGAGATGACTCCCTCTCCCAGAGCAGCAGCGCTGCGGCCAGAGCCTTCCCAGCCCCCTGCTCAGAGCCAGGAAAGCCAGAATCAGCCTGCAAGGCAGCCTGCCTTCCTACTCAGCTTTCCCAGCAACAAGGCAAATCCCAAGAGCATTTAACTCCATTGCACTGTAAGCACTAAACAATCCGCAGTAGCACATTTCTGAGTGAGCCTCAGGAACCTTGGGCAGAGTAAATAAAGTGTCAAAAAGCCTTTCCAGAGGTTTCATAGCTTCTAATTTCCTCACCCAAGAGTCACAAGTACAGCAGCAGTCACTTAAGTCCCCCCGCAATTCACACATCCCAGCCCAGCTCTTGCTGTTGGGTATTTAGAGGACACTCAAAGCCACCTCCTCAATTCCCTCCGGAGTAAATAAAGTTCAAGGCAAACTGACAAGAAAATTAGAGGCTGTGAAGTCTTGAGAAGCCGTCCTTAAGTAAACCGCCTTGCCCTGTGCAAGGTGCATTAACTTACAGCCATTTCTCCATGCCTAGAGTTTTTGCTCAGCCCAGCCAGCTACAATCCAGAATATTTCATGGGTGGAAAAAGATGCATATGGTGGAGCTGAAGCAGGACCTGGCTCAACACACCTTCTTAGCAAAGGGTCGGGAGGCTGAGCCTGCTGTAACCTTGGCAAGAGATGTCTGCCTTTCACTGCGCTGAGGCTGAGCTGCTGCACCCCTTCCCTGATGCAAGGGCAGGGCAGACAGAATTCCAGCTAAATGCTGAGCTTTTAAAGAAAAAAGCTCTCTCTCTTATATACACCATTACCCTACAATACAGAGTAGCTACGTAAAGTATCTCTACATTCCTTGAGTAAGAGAGTTGACTTTAAAAGCCAGCAGCTCTATGGATAGTGCTATGTATCAAGTGCAAGCTGAATTGACACTTACGCAAGTCAAAGCAAATGTTTTTAAGATGTGACAGCACAGCCATTACCAGCTTCATATATTTCATTCTACTTTTGTGCACACAACCAAGCATATTATTGGCTTTTTATTTCCCTCCTTGTTTGCTTCAGGATTCTGATTAAAGCAAGGAAATATTTCAAGAACTGCCAGGTTGCGCTTAAACCATTAGGTACGTCTGTAAAAAATATTTATTGTTTTAGGAAATGGGAGAAAAGGGAAACTCGAGCACTGGTGATGCATCTTTTCCACTTAGAAAACAACACAAATGCTTTTCAGATCCTCACTAACCAAATCTCTGATTCATGAGAGGCTGAAGCTGGCTCTGTATCAAAAGTGGTAATGGCCAGATGATGCAGAGCCCTGATCTGGTCTAAAGTACCTGCATCTGGAAAGCTTTGTTCAAAAATGTTACTGATGGTAGCAGAATTTATGCTTGACTAATGTCTCGTCATGCTAAAATCTCACCGGCCTTTGCAACAGTCCTTTCTTGCACTCTCCTACCTCCTGATGCTTTTGAGGTCACTGTATACGACTCCACAGGCCCCTCAGCCTTTAAGGGTGAAGTCCAGAATCTCCCTCCTGGGGCGTGCAGCAACGGTGTCTCCTTGCCAGCACCTTATTTACCCAGCATGAACGTGGAGAAAGGAGGCAAGGCCTGGCCCTGCCTGGCCCAAGAAGTCACATTTTGCAACGGTGTCCAGTACTAGACAGTCTGTCACCTGGCAGCACACAGAAAGGTGCCATCAGCACACTAAGGGCCCATGATAGCAAAGGATCTCTGCAGTGCCATCTTGCTGATTTGACTATTTGCTTTATTTCCACCAGATCCAGAGTAGCATCATGAAATTACAACTTGAAAGCAGTCCCCTATATAGAGCTACGTAGTAGGAGGAACATACACACAATCTCTCTTGAATGGACAGAAACAAAGCAGATCAGTGAGGCACGCTGTCTTTAGACTGGCTTGGGATAACAAGACACCCTGTGGTAATCAGGGCACTTTCTTCAGCTATGCTGCAATGAGAACCTGCAGTTTCACTGCATCTTAAAGTCTGATCCAATCTAAAAGCTCAAATAGCTTCAATTAACATAACCAGCTCAAAGGGAGAGGAAACCTAACCTTCCCCAAGAGAACACACTGTGCTCCCTTCCCATTCTGCAAGGAAACACGGGACACAACAGGAGCTGCTCTGTCCGGCTGCTGACAGACCACCAGCACCTGAAATTTTTGCCGTTGGGGCTTCCACAGCGATACGGGGAGCTGCAGCTGAGGTGCAGAATACAAAGCTCTGCCCGTGGCTCCAGGGCAGGTGCAGAGCTGAATGAGTAATGGACAGGGGGAAAGCAAGAGGTGATTTATTTAAGAGGCTTCTAAATCAGTTCGCTGAGACTGCTGACCTTCTGACTGTGACTTAATCAGCACAAAACATTTTCTTGATTTGTCACCAGGGAAGGGTAAAATATTCTCGGAAGAGCTTCATCTTTTATCTTAAAAACTATTTCCATCAAAAAGGTTAAGGCACAGTCTTAACCGCATATATAGCCTAACCTTTGGTGCACAAGTAGATTCCCTGTTCTTAAGAAACACTATGTGGGAATACAGTCATTCTTGATTTGACTTATATCTGCTTATCCACAAAAAATAAGCTCCTTGTGTGTGTTGCATCATTTTTATTCATGAAGATAAATCCATTGTGTATTATTCTAATCATCTCTTAAGTCTGCAATTTGTACCATTTTACAGCAATAAAAGTTAGAGATGCAGTAAGCCATGTATTTAAGACTGGTAACTTAATGGGAATGGCATTAACTACTACTTCAGATTTTTAGCTCTATCTCCCTCCCCATCCTAAGTAATCACCTTGATACTTAACAGCAGCATCAGCAATTTTATTTATGTGCTTTTAGCACAGGCCACTACTAGAGGACAAGTGTACTGGAGCATGTTATGGACTCCAGAGAAAATTTTATCTCCTACTCTGTTTTCAGAAAGCAAGAGATTCCTACCACCTCTCTCCCAACCTTAAGAATATGCATGCATCAGCAGGGCTTGCTTTAGAGGCATTGTAAGCTGCTCATTTTTAGAAGACAAAAGATCACTTTAGGCCTCCCAGCAGAACCCACGTGAACAAAAGAGATCACATTTTTCTCCCTGTTCAGGATGGGGGCAGAGGGAACTCTGCAACCTCAGTATGGTCAAGTCTAATCAGTGATGTCTAATCAAGTGTTTTGAACACACAGAACTGAAAAAAAAAAAGGTTTAACAAAAATATCAGTGATCCTTTGTTTATTTCTGAGTGGGGTGACAGAAGCCCGTGAACACTGAAACGGGCCCTGCTTGCTTACCCTGCTTCCTGTTCCTCAAATCAAACAGTATCTGGCTCTGTGGGATCCCAAATGGGGATCCTTCCCTTCACATCAGGCCTTCCAGAGGAGTTCGGAAGCGCTGTGATTTCCAAGCAGATACTACACCCAGAAACAGCCAGCTGGTATCAGCACTTCCCCGCACTCCTGCCATTGCTGATCTGCTTTCTCACCCCAAGAGCTTGCTGATTTATCAAATCATTCCCTGTTCAGCAGTGGCCCAGCATCTTCACGACTGAATTTTCTGTGCATCACCATGGCTGCTAGGGAGAATGAATATAGTCTGGGATCAGCCTTTTAAATGACTAGGAATGGATGCTGGAGAATCTGCTATTGCATTGCACTCTTTGGCCTGTACACAAACATCAGGAGGAAAGGTCTAACACAGAGCTTATCAGCACATGGCAGGCATCTGAAGCAATCTAGCAAAGAAAGAAGCATATTGTGCGTGTAAGAGAAGGAAATTCCTAATTGGAAACACAATTGTCTCATAAGAAAGGCTCCAAAAATCAACAGCCACTCCAATTTATATGGTGTTTTATCAAGTCACTTAGCCCCCAAGAGCTTTCGGAATGACACTCACAGGGCTTATAGAACTAGCCCTATACAACAGAGGCTAGGGGAAGGTGAAAGGAATAAAAGGCCTTAAGCGTGTGAATTGTAAAAGAAATGTGAGCGTGTCAATGTTAATGCAGGCATGAGGGGAATTGCAGCAGCTTCATGCACAGAGGTGTTCACTGGGAATGCAGGGCTGCATCCAGCCACCAGGACAGGGAAACTGGGACAGGCTCTGATGGGGACCTGGGCACCCCGCTAAGCTCTAAGACACTTCACTGTCTGGATTAGGGCCACACATGAGAGACACACTCACTGGACACACTGTTTTTGTGGATCAGTTCAGCAGGAGAAGATCCTCAGTGGAGGGTGAAGGTCTCCTTTCTCATCGACACCAGACTTGCTGTGTGTCTTCATTCTAGCCATCAGGACACTGTGAAGCAGGATGTAATTTTAAAGGTTTTTAATTTCCTTCTACCCCTCCACCCTCATAACAGGAGAGAGGATGAACAGGAAAAAAATAAAATAAAGAAACTTGAGATTCCAGTCCTCATGGTGCAGCTGGAAGGCACTCAAACACTGCAGCAAGGCGCATGCTACAGGCAACCTGAACAGGGGGAACATCTAGAAATGTGGATGTAGTATCACTCCCAGGAGTGTGCCCATAGGGTACCAACACTCCGTCCTCTCCATCCCACCCAAGTGGTAATACACAAGTTAAGGAAAGCAAAACCAGACTACNCGCATGCTATAGGCAGCCTGAACAGGGGGAACTGATCTAGAAATGTGGATGTAGTATCACCCTCAGGAGTGTGCCCATAGGGTACCCACACTCCGTCCTCTCCATCCCACCCAAGTGGTAATACACAAGTTAAGGAAAGCAAAACCAGACTACATACAAGTCACACTTCACTGCACAGCTCTGCAAAATCTGCTGGGAAACCCTCAGAGGAAAAGAACTGCTGTACAATTGGTTTTGTTCTGAGCTGAACACTGGAGTTGTCAATACCTTGTTTCTGACAGCTCTACAGTGGTTATAAAAATACATAAATTAAGCATGAACAATCTGAGATATGAACTTGTTGAAGAAAAAAATGTTTCCTTCCTTTTGCAAAAAAGACAGCAAGAGCTTTAATAGGGTTGTGGCTTTCTGCCTGGTGTTATTTTACATGTAAGTCCGTGATTGCAGATCTGTGTTAGTGGTAAGGGTTCTGGAAAATATATACCCTGCCTTACCATGAAGGTGGAAGACTGCACAGAATCTCATTTTTAAATCCCAAGTGTGTATCAGTGAGCTAACAGATTAAGTAAGGCTGCCACTAGTTTCAAGGCCTTTCAATGCAAGATCATTTTGCTGAGGTCTCTGGAAAAACAGAATCTGCTCGACTACTTTTTTAGACTTGTGGCCTGGGAAAATCATCGTGGTTCCACGTTACTGAACACACCCATCCATAGGAAGAGCCACGTAATTTAGGAACCATGTGTGAGAGCCTGGAGTGTACTCATAGATTTTACAACCTCTTTTGCCCTTCCCTCTTAGGAGCACCCTACACCTCCAGCCTGACCTCCTCTCCCTGAGGGAGACGCTGTCCGGTCTCCGGAGAGTGCCCATGCCCTGCAGGCTGCTGCAGCTCTGCCTCCTCGCTTCACCTCAGACCTGCCTCGTGGCTACCGACTTGCCCAGTGATCACCAGCCCCTGGGTGCTGCCACTGGGCCTGTCCTGCTCTTCTTGGACCGGTTCTGCAGGAGGGCATCTTGTCAGCGAGGGGCCCTCTGCCTCCGCTCCTTGCTCACCCTCCCGTCTGTTCCCCACACCTGCAATTGTGGCTGGCATCAGTAATCCCAGCGCTGCAGAGGAACAAGAACAGCCAGGGACACATGTAGCTGGCCTAAATAAGAGACCGGTTTCCTCTGAAATACACAACTCAGGTATGACTAATATGCCAGAAAGCTCATGTCTCAAGTAATCCCCTGCTCAAGACTTTATTAATAATGCAAAATTGGATTGCAGAACACAAAACCCCTGAAACTTAATAAAAGAACTAGCTTAAGCACCACGTTAACATCATTGAAACTGATGAGGAAAGAAGGACAGCTTCAAACAAATTACACCTCGGAGCCAGATAAGACCTTCTATCTCCAGCAGGCTGGATGAAAGACGAGGAGCTGGGAGTAGCTATTCTCATAGAGTGAAGAGGAACTGAGTGGAAAACAACTAGGCTTAAACAGAATTAAACACACTTTCCAGTCAGATGTTTCAGAACAGGAGGGTCATAAATCAGGGCTCACCTTTGCCACAGGGTAGTCTTCCCAGCGCCATTTTAGACAAGCTAGTTTTTGGCAAAAATTCACCCAAATGTGGGTAAGTTACTCAAGGAGCCCCAAATCTAGGTATCTTCACCCAACTCAGCTCCCCTCACATATACAGATGTGCTAAGGTCCTTCTGCCAGAGGGCCCTGTGACTCTCCTGGAATGGGAATACGCTCAGGGAAATCTTCAGTAGGGCCAGNGCCATTTTATACAAGCTAGTTTTTGGCAAAAAATGTGGGTAAGTTACTCAAGGAGCCCCAAATCTAGGTATCTTCACCCAACTCAGCTCCCCTCACATATACAGATGTGCTAAGGTCCTTCTGCCAGAGGGCCCTGTGACTCTCCTGGAATGGGAATACGCTCAGGGAAATCTTCAGTAGGGCCAGCAAGGAGGGACTGGACAAAACTGTAGATGGAGCAGAAAGAAGGGAAGAAAAATTAGAAGATGAGTGCCTAAGGAAAGTGGAGGCTTTTAGAGGAATACACACCATTACTCTATATGGACTGTACACGTGGTGAAATGCAGAAATGGTGAACTGCAAGCATACCATACCCAAGAGCTGCCAACAACGTGCCGGTGCCTCACGCTTAGGCATGCAGCACACAAAACCAGATTTCTTTCTGGATTAAAGCCATGCAGCAGCTCTGTAACCAAATCCCTGAACGAATCCTGGATCGATGAGAGAACCAGCCAGCGGATCGGGGCTGCTGTTTGGGTTGCTCTTCCTTCACAGGATCCACCAGGCATCATGTTCCTACCTAGAAAGTCTGTTTCGAGGTTGTGCAGCTATTGTGCAGTGACCTCAGTGCAAGACATCAGCACTTGCCACCACGTCCCTGCCACAGGCCTGTGCATTCAGCACCTACAACAGAGGTGCAGGGGGCTCCAACGACACGGGCACCTGCAGGGCACCTTGCTAACACGTAACAGACAAGCCTGGCAGTTCAGGAACGCAGTATATGTTGCAATTCACAGCGAGAGCCTCTATTCTGCAGCTGGGCTCCTATCCAGCTCTGAGTACCAACTGCAGGGAGCTAGCTGGAATTAGAGCAATGCAATTTCAATAACTTCACAAAGGTAAATGTGTTCAGTTGCCTCAAGGCCTCTGTAACCATTAATTATTAACTTAATGTCTCCTTCCCTGAGGTATCCATTATCTTGCGTATTAATGGCCCTTCCAATAAGGCAGGGGGTAAACATCTTGCAGATTACCTGATAGTATTAATGAAGGTTTGCAAATTGATTTGGTTGGATTAGAAAGCACTTGGCAGTTAACTGATTTCAGAATTCGGGAAAACAGCAGCATACAATGAAAGATGTTTTCTCTCCCTCAGCTCTAACTGCTCAAAAAAGAGCAAGGCAGCAGGGAGCTCTTTTGGATGTTTCATTCCTGTCTCCTGTCCAAAGAGTAATTAAGGAAAGCCTCGGGCAGAAAAGGCAGTTGTAGCAAAGGGATAACACTAACCCACACATGTTCCAAGTACTCCTCCACAGAGGTTAAGTCAGTTCTTTTCATTTTTTCCAAGCTCCCATATTTTCCCTGCCAAGCTACAGGACAGGACAGAGAGGCCCAAATTGACAGGAGGATTTCAGTGGGCAAGCTCCTGTCCAGTCCAACGCAGAGATCCTGAGTCGCCTGCCTAAATCTTTAAATACCTTCAGATCCATAAACACAGAGCACAGACAGAAGGGAGGGTGACTGGCTGAGTGTGCAGCTACAATTTGCATCTTCTTCTTGTGTCAGCTGCTGCTCACCTTATTTCCTGACTCCCAGGAAGCTGTTTTTAGAACCCTCTAAAACATCACCTCATTTAACTGAAGGAGTATTTGTTCATTAGCGTTACTTGCAGCAGGATGCACATGTCAGCGTGGGAGTTCAGTCCCTGAGGATATGACAAGAAAATTCATACAGCAACACGAAGACTCTGGAGACACTTCTTAAATTACAGCTCTGTTCCACTGGCTGCCACTTTCACCCTGGTCAAAATATCATGGCCAATTTATAATCAAGACAACCATATCCATAGGCTGTGCAAGGTAATGCTGACCAGTATTAAAAGCTATCACATCCTTTCAGAAACCAAGGCAGGCCTGAGCAGATTACCTTTACTATTTCTGAAGCATGTGCCTTAAATAGGCACATGCCCAACACACAGTAGTGTAGTTCTCAGTCTGCACCTCGTTGAGCCTCCTGTGTCCAAGGTTCAGATTTCCGGATTCAGATAGACTATCTGAAAGGGATTTTAAGTGAGACCAAGTCGCGTTCTTCTCTCAACAGATTTTGGACACATTGCACTTTCCTGTGTAGTCAGGTAGCATCTGTTCTTTAAGCAGAGAAAAATAAGATACTGCTCTTTTGCATAAATTTATAGAAGGTCTGATTATGATCCTATATCCTAACACAGACTCACACTCAGCTTTCAAATTGAGCACCTTGTTTGTGCTAGAGCTTTGTGCCTGTTATTTTATCATAATTTAAAATCAAACTAGTCAGACACCAAATTATTTCCTGCTGAGAAATGTGCAATAGCTCCCTTTATTCCTATATCCTCTTTACCGCTGGCATCTTGTATTCATAAGTGTGTAGATGGAGAACTTAACATCCATGTTTTTTCCCTTTAAAGTCTTCCCTTTGATCTAGTCATCCATCCAGGAGATTGCTTTGATCCTTGCAGTTTTGCTAATTTCAAATATGCAATTATGCTTATCTAGTCCTGGAGGATCTGAATGTTTCAAGCTGTCCCTCGTACACTGCCAGTTTACCAACACACCGCAGCTCTAATCAAAAACAGCTTGTTCTTGCCCAGAGCACTACAAGCTACAGACTGTTCACCTGCCATCCTGAACAACCAGGGAGAGCGCTTCTCTTTGCCTGACCATGTCACAGGATGACAGGTCTCTTTACAGGACACAGTATGGAGAGCACTGACCTACCGCCTGTGGCAAAAGGGCATCTTGTTGTGTTGAAAAATGGAGGTCAGCGAGTAAAAAAGGATCACAGTGAGGAACAACGCTACAGAGAGACAGCTGTGCTGGCAGAAAGCCTGCCAGGTAGCCTGGGAATACTGCCTTTCCCTCCCTTTTCCCACTACATTGCAGCCATTCAAATCAGCTGTACAGAACTGGTGTTTGACCCTCCAAACCAAGGAGCTCTTCAAAAAGGGAAACATATTCGCCCCACACCAATGACAAGGAGAGCGGGCTTGAACTCTGATTCCAGGCCTGTTTATGCCTTATCTTTTATAGGTCACAAGCAGGAAGCCTTTGATTTCCCAAAATCGAATGATCTTAGAAGCAAGAGAGGGGGGCAGGAGAGAAGGGCACAACGATGCCTTTATTTCGGGAGCTGATCTGAACTAGTAGGAGAGTTCATTCCAGAAGACTGAAACAAATTGAGATACATCATCCCAATGCTTCAATGCTCACTATTTTGATACCACGTAATTGCTTAGCACCTGAACTGATTTGACAGAAGACGTGACCGCAGCCAATTTTTGCTCTCTATTATTAACCTATCACTTTCTACCCACCGTTCTCATACTCGGAAAGAAATCAGAATGTTTTCTAAAGTGTTAAAGAGTGATAGGAGAAAATAAAAAGGGGAGGAGAAGAGAAGACAAACAAGCTGAAAAGAGACAGCAAGCAGCCTCCGCTACGGTACAGTGCTTAAACTATTTTCCTCTTAGATGAGCCTGCACAAGCTTCTGGAGGTGCAGACTTCTGCCCTCGAAAGATAAAAGCAGGTTCCCTTCCCTCCCCATGTAAAGACTACAATTTCTGTTCTTGCAGAGTGAAGGTCAAAGAAGCAGTTTCAGTATGAAAGCTTCTCCTACCAACAGCACAAGAAAGAAAAATTACCTACTGCGGCTTAGCACCACCCTGGCACTACCAGCAGCTTTCAAGTGGCAGATCACACATGGAAGGCAGGGAGTTGAGCCGCTAAATCACCCTACTCTATCCAGCAGCCCCATCAGCAGCAAGGTAAAGCCGATTTTTCATGCTTTGCATCAAACAAGACAACACCAGCGTAGCCACAACACTACTTTTATTTGATAAGTCAGCTCAGCGATTAGAGACGACTTTATTTTCCCAGTCTGCCCTAATGAGAACTATTTCTGAAGAGCTTTTGATAGTTCAGACAAGCACACGACTGAGGTTCAGTATCTGCCCTCACAGAGTGAATCCTCAAGCCACAAGGGGGTGCAGAAACAGGACCTGCAGCTGTGAGAAGCCAAATGTTGTGTGCACAGCCCTGTTACACTGCTCTAAGAAAAAAATCCTTTCAGGCAAGGTCATGAGCTCTATCAGTGCAAAGTGCAATTAAGCACCACGTGGTGGATCACACTGCACAGCACTTGGGCACGCACTTGGCTTCCTGCAGAACTTAGTGGCCACCAAAACCTAAGTTTCATGCGAGGTTACTGAAGTTGTGAAGCAGAGTTGTGTGCTGGAGATTGACTCAGCACTTCAAGGCTGCAGCTTCAGAACCAGCTCTTCCAGGCTGAGTTAGCAGCCTGACACACCATGGAAATACAAATTCTTCATGTATCTTTCCTTTGCATAGAATATAAGCATCAGATTTAGGAAACATGGTGTCAAATAAATGCAAACACCTAATGCACCCAATCCACACAATCAGCGCACAACCAAAGTATATTTTTGATGATGTAGGGCTGGTGTGTATTTATCATTTAATATCAGGAGAGCTGACCAGCAGGTGAGCAAGGAGACTGTTAAAAAGCAACTGTCTCGAAGCACAGAATTTGGAAGCTCATCCTCTGGAAGTTGCTCAAATCCAAAGACTCTTGCAATTGATTTTCATGCCCGTTTTCCCCATAAAAGATATATGTCTCAATGTCATTTGACATTTGCACTAGGAAGCCACAGCAAACACATGAAGTTGGATAAGGACTTTGCTGCTCTGTGGTCTAACAAAGAAATGGACAAATATGTCAACCCAGAAGTCAGACAGTCTGGGTAACACGTTCTGCCAAACTACAGCTCCTAACAGCTCCTCTCCTGCAGGAAGAGACTCTGGAACAGTTTCATCATGGGCTGCAATACTAGGATACTAGGAGCAAAGCTAATTATCATAAGCAGGGGCAGCTGGCACAGGTTGTTTGAGGAGCCTCTTATCACTTGAAGAACTGCTCCACAGGAAAAAAGAGGAGAGAAGAATGGAGCAAACCTGAATACTTGCCCTTCCATAACATCTAATTGCCTTATGAATATGTAGCATGAGATACATGACAAAAAGACCCTGCATGCAGAGTTATCAAACTAGCAGCTTTCAAAATGGATTATATTGCAGAGCTAGGTAATATAAGGTTTACATTAGAGAGTAGAGTTTTCTTACAGCTTTTTAAAAAATGCAATACATGCAAGATAAGACAGTCTGATATAAAGCACTTCAGAGAATCTTTGTCCCAGAGCTTGAGAGAAAGGTAGAGTTATACATTAAAATTGCATTAACAGGTTCTTTGGTGATCTGCAGGGCAGGAAGTGGAATAACAATGAATTCTGTTGATATTTCTAAAAAAAAATTATAGCCCAGCACTTTCCACAGTCCTTTAACAGGACTCCCCCATCATAAAGAGGGGAAAAAAGAGTAGTAGTATTGCTACTAGTAGTAGAGAGTAAACAGCATTACGAAAAGGCCTAATATATTAATTGCTGTTTCTGGCTTTCTAGTAAACCTTATATATCTTTGTAGTATCTACATAAATGCATAAACCTCTGGTTCTGACTGAAATAACTCCTATGCATTTTTTTATATATGAAGTACACGAAATTTGGACTTTTACTTCCAGTTAACACTACTTCAAGGTGATTTCTCACAGAACTTTGATCCGGTTTTAGCTAAAAATCAAGTTATATCCCACACATCCATTTTACACTTAAAGGGTAGTCTGAAATTAATCCATACACATACTATTTTACTGCTTTTGCACTGTATTTTCTATTTTAATGCTAGATCTTTTGATGGAAGGTAGCAATCATTTAAACATTAAGAACAGTCATCTTGGGGACAGAGCTGTCAGATTTAAAGATCTGAAGTTATATAGACAGCTATAAAAGGATAGGAAGTGAATAGATCAATATTATGAGCCCCAGTAATTCTTTGAAGTATTAAAATGAAATGGAAGAACTGTTTGCAAGAATAACTTGATGATTTAAGTTATGCAGCCACTCCAGGGGCAGGTAAGAAAGCAACTAGAACCTCTGTGTTGGTGCCTGAAAGAGTTAAGGACATCATTGTCATCAAGGTTTTTAATCTGAACCAAGGGCAAGCTAAAGGAGGACTCTCAGTCTGATCCCATTTTGCAAGTTGGAAAAGAGAAATCCTTGACAAGTTTAATACACAGAAACGCAGTAGCAGCCACTTCATTTGTAGGAGGGTTGCTGGGGGGAGCATTTATACAGAACAGAACTCCAGTATTAGACAACCCCTTTCGAAGGACCTGTCAACACCATCTAGATCGCTATTTACATGCAGAAAGTGAGCAAACACTCACTGAATTAACCTTCCATTTCCATTAAACAGGAGGTTAAGCATGTTTATGAGCAAAGCCTTAAGCGTGGAACAGTTACATAGTGCTTTGTGACATCCGTCCTCAGAGAATCTGGCACAGTTTGGAAGCATTTGCTCAATGACTTTTTGGCGCTCATTTTGCATGCAGAGGAGGAAGCTTTGTCCCTTCACATTAGCTAGAACACAGGTTTCCTGAAAGGATGTGGTTATTTGAACACGAGCCAAAGAAACAGTAACACAGCCAGTCTGAAGATCTACTCAGAGCTTCCATTAATTTAGTAGGAGGTTCACAGCTCACACAGAATTGTAGCAACTTACAAGTCACAGAAAGCATAAACTAAAAGGCTAAATGTAGGGTGGGAATAAGTTACATATCCCATTCCACTCCAAATTCCAAATGAGTAGATATGAGTGTATAGTTGTGTGGGAGCAGTGATCCCAACCAATCGATGCCACTAGACTCTAAGCATGCTGTACAGGTAACTTCAACTCTTAATCTAAGATGACTTTAAGCATTTCACTGAAATTTCAAAATTCAGCCTGTAGACCTAAGCATTTCAGACAGTTCCAGAAAGTAGTTACTTGGTTTAGTGATCGTTTCTAGAAAAAAATATGTATACGTATTTATGGCTATGGCACAAAATATTGGAATTTTTAATATTTTTGTGGCTTTTTGAACATAAGGATTTCAGCAACATGCTCAATTACAGCAAGGCTTTTGACAGGCTCCAGAAGAGTGGGTTGGATGAGTGGGCGCTGAGGTGGATTGAGAACTGGCTGGATGGCAGAGGCGCAGAGTCCAGTCGGAGGCCTGTAGTTAGCGGTGTCCCTCAGGGGTCAGTCCTCAGCCCAGTCCTGTTCAATTTATTAATCAATGTCCTGGATGAAGGCACAAAGCAAGTTTGCTGATGATACCAAACTGGGAGGAATAGGTGATACCCCAGAGGGCTGCGCTGCCATTCAAAGAGACCTGGATAGACTGGACAACTGGGTGGTGAGAAACCTCATGAAATTCAACAAGGGCAAGTGCATGGTCCTGCACCTGGGGAGGAATAACCCCAGACACCAGTACAGGCTGGGGGCAGACCTGCCGGCGAGCAGCTCTCCTGACAAGGACCTGGGCGTCATGGTGGACGACAGGTTGACCATGAGGCAGCAGGGTGCCCTCGTGGCCAAGAAGGCCAATGGGATCCTGGGGTGCATTAAGAGGAGCGTCTCCAGCAGGTTGAGGGAGGTGATCCTGCCCCTCTACTCAGCCCTGGTGAGGTCACATCTGGAGCACTGTGTCCAGTTCTGGGCCCCCCAGTACAAGAGGGACATGGAGCTACAGAGAGAGTCCAGCGCAGGGCTACAAGGATGATCAGAGGCCTGAAACGTCTGTCCTATGAGCAGAGACTAAGAGCTGGGCCTGTTCAGCCTGAAGCAGAGAAGGCTGAGAGGGGATCTTATCAGTGTATACAAATACCTCAAGGGAGGGAGGAGGATGGGGCCGGTCTCTTTTCAGTGGTCACCAACAGGACTAGAGGTAATGGCCACAAACTGAAGCACCAAAAGTTCCACAGGAATTTAAGGAAAAAATTCTTAACAGTAAGAGTGACAGAGCACTGCAACGGGCTGCCAAGAGAGGCTGTGGAATCTCCTTCTCTGGAGATCTTCAAACCCCGCAGTCCTGTGCCACGTGCTCTAAATGACTCTGCATGTGCAGGTGGGGTGGACTAGATGATCTCTAGAGGTTCCTTCCAACCTTAGCAATTCTATGAAAACAAAGCAATTCCCCAGGTATGTAAGTCCAAAACAACAATCCAGGTTTCTTTCCTAATTCCATTTGGAGATAAATCTAGTTAGAAATCCTCTTTTATCTGCCTTTAAGGGGTAACCTTTTTTTAAGTACAAAAAGCTAGTAAAATTATATAACTTGTAATGCCAACAACTGGTTCTGATGCATTTGCCTAGTCCTATTACTTCCCAGCACTTCTCAAGGAAGACTTTGTTGAAAGATCATTACACTGGCTAGTAAGAAGAATCTAAGCAAAACTTGTAGTTTGAAGTCCTCCTCGAGGAGGAGGAAATTCCCCTTGCTGGTTCAATTAAATAGGGCAATGCTTTTAGGAGAGTACATTTGGAGGGGGAAATCATTCTGAACAAGGCACTTCTAGAGAAACAACCATCCTGATTACCTCAACAAACTATAAAAACAGGATCATTCATCCCACGTTCAGACATACTATGCCACAACACTCAGGAGCTTTGGGGACGTCTGAGATTCGTACTGAAAGCCCTTGATTTCGAAGCTTTTGTCAATGTCTTGGTCAGATTCTCAGCAGTGCTACAGGTCCTGGGGAAAGATAATCTCGCATTAGCACTTCAGAGCATCTCAAAGCAAGGACTTAATATTTACAACAAACGGAAACTTTCTTTTTCTGCATTTACTAACAGCAAAAAGGTAGAACCTTAACTGGCAAAATTAGGACAAGGTGTCAAAGGTTCACATGGCAGAGAGGTAAACCAACTTCCCTCAGATTTCAGCGAGGTGGTGTCACTCTTGGGGCAGCCTTTATACTTGTACTTTTTATGTAGTAAATACAACAACCTACCTCAGTGACTGGCTTACAGTAATAACTCTCCTCACACACTGCATAATAAGGTCCCAATCATAGCCCTAGAAGTTGTTTAACCCTCAGAAGTGACTTATTCCAGGCTGTCAGCCAAGTGAATGCTTAAGTGGAATATATGCAGCTATGATCTTCATAGGCTGGTATTCATCTTGCCTCAGAAATGGTTTAGGGCAGAAAGGTTAAGAAGAATAGAGTGCAGGTTTAAAAAAGATTTGTTTCTGAGCGACACTTCACTAGATTCATTCAATCTAGTGAAGAAACTAAGGTCAGGAAAATGCCTTTTAGAAACTATTGTCTCATAGTAATTTAATACATAGGTTTTAGAAGAGACAGACGGCAGTTAGGAAATGCTGCAGTCCAGCTAGCTAAGAAGCTATCTCATCAGTATGGATTAGATCTAAACACCTCAGGAGCAGCTGTCAGCCTCCTTACCAGGCAAATCCTATACCCCTTCCTTTTACGCTCTACCAGCCAAGCTACCCAGAGCTCAAGAGTACTATCACATACTATCATATCCTAGACCAAGGGACTAGTCTGAGAATACCCCTAAATTAAAAAAGGACGCTGATCCAGTTAAGGCAATTAGACACAGTCTAAATCGGCTTCCTTGATGGTTTTCAATGTTATTCAACATTGCACCTCCTATCATAAGAGTCTTCAGAAAGACATAAGAGTCAAACACTCAGCTCCGGGTCTGAGCACAGCCCACCCACCTCCCTCCCCAGGCAAAGAACCAGCAGCAGAGCTGCTTGGGATTTCTGCACCAGAATGAAGTTGGTTAATTGGGCTGCATCTGCAGCAGGTGGGAGTTTCTAATACTGTCAGCATCTGCTCAGTAACCATGACCTTATGTGGAAAGGTAAGTGACGTAACTGCAAAGCAGTCTCATGTCCTCCAAAATACCAACAACAGAAGACAAAAAAAAAGCCTTTTTTAACGTTGTTTTAAATACTTCAACGTGCACTCTTTCATCTGATGTTTTTATTTCAGTGAGATCCCATATTGGGAATGATGAACGAGGAAAACTGAGAGCTAAGAAAGAGAAGAATGTCCAAGAAGACAGGAACAGGCTAAACCTGGACATTACTGAGGCTAGCTGAGAAGATCAAAAAGTCCCAAAGTCCCAAAACTTTGTGGATTGAATCTGACAGCACTGGAAGGAACCAGTTATTGAAGGATATCTGTCATTTCAGATAAAGCCCAAGGTTCCTCCTCTGTTTCATGGCAATGACAACGATCAGCCCACTAAGACTGCTGTGTGGCCATGTCTGGGAGCCCAGGTTGGACAAGGCTAATTTTAAATTTCTGCCTGGGATTTCATATTTCTCTTTCCCAGCTTCACTCACTAAAGCACAGAGTTAAATCAGTACTTTCTCAAACTTGAAAATATATGTGTTTCAGATCAATTTGTCTATGAACCTGTAAGAACAGGAAACTTTTGGAGTGGGGATCACAACACATTCATGGGGCTTTTGGTTTCTTTCCTGTCCAAAGCTACTGTTGCATTCTCTCTGCTGTATTGTGACTGTTTGGCTGCAGATGCACAGAAGCCAAACTAAAGCTCCTCAGTTGGAGCCACTTGCAGAACCTTCATGACAGAAAAAGGAGTTCTGTTTCATTGAAAGCAAAGCTGTTAGACATCCCAGACCATCTGGCTTAAGCCACCATCCCCAGGAGCACTCTGAGGGTACACAGCCCCAGATGCAACATTTGCAGATGGGTCCATGATTCTGCAGTTGTTTTGGCTTTGTTTTTATGCTGCTTCTGTGCCCTAGGGCTCTGCAAGTGATAAGAGACATTGTATTAACCCATCCACTCTTCAATGTGAGGAATTAGCAAGCATTATAATGCTGTGTTCCAGCAGGAACCTGTTTCCAGTGCTGGAATCTCCCAGTCCTTGGAGAAATAGCAGCAGCAAATGCTCATCTTTGGTGAGCTACTCTCTGCATAAACAGCTCTGCAGTGGAAGTCACAACCTGGTTCAGGAGATTCTTTTATCTCCAGTCTCTAATGAGGATCACTTTAAATTATTTTTTTAACATGCTATCTTCCTAATAAAAGTCAGTTCCAATTTCGAACTGCCTCTAAAAATTGCAGTCTCCAAGTCATAAATGCTTCCAAATGATACAGCATGGTGATCAATGCACAAGATGGATTAAGTTTTAGGCTGTCACTTTTGGGAGCCTAACAAGTCACTAATTACACACATAGCCCTTAGCGCAGTAATGGGTAACGTTACACACTACTTTGGGGAAGATTCAAAAAGAAATAGCTCAGTTTGGCACAAAAGTACATTTCCTGTAACGTGAAACAGCCGAATCGCCCCCCAAGCACAGGTTCGTCTGTGTCTCCTTATCAGGTGGTATCCTGAGATAATTCAAGATAACTCCTACACACTCTGAAAAGCAGAGGCCAAGAGTCGAGGTCTCCCAAAGTCACCTCGTGCACGAATTTTCATCCGCCTTTTTTAAATTTCCTGGTCTTGGCTGTAGTTAAAGAGCTAATAATTCAAGCTGCCGAAGGCACCTCACACTCTACTTGGCCAGGGCAGAATAGAGCTACTGCCATTACTGCTAGCCAGGAGTCACAGCGAGGTGTAGCTCAGGCACAGCCCTGTCCATGCTGCAGGGAGCAGGGCACACTATACGCCAATTCTATTTTGGGGTTGTTTTTTCATTAAGCTGTCTTTGCTTTGGAAGTACAACACCCCAGCAGAGCAGCTGTCGAGCACAGATTTGACAGATGTAGTTTGAAAGAATACAGGAAAGTGTGCAGCAGCCTTGGGACTACTTTGTATTAAAGCGGAGTGCGCAGATTACCTGAGATATAAAAAGAAGTTAAAACTACCTTGGCCCTGTCTGATCTCTATTGGTATCTAACCACCACTTAGCATAATGAACAAACAGAAAAGAGAAACTGGAATTTGAAATCTGCAAGATTCATAGCAGTTGAGGTGATAAATAATTCTTTGCACACACATGCTTTTAACACATCTAACCACAGTGCTGAGAGGGACAATGAAAAGTAGGCGCCGATTAAATTGTACCATTTTCTTTCTGGTCATAAGTGTTACCGTGCAGGAGAGCTAGTCAGAAATCTTTCAATAAAAAGCTGTTTGCATTCAAAAACAGTCCTTTTGTCAAAAGCCTTGAAGGATTTTCAATAGAAAAAGAAAATACAAAGAAGTTTAAACTTTCAGCTTTTCATGAAAGTATTCATGTTATTCTTAAATTACTTTTAGATGTCTCAGATAATGGCATCAAAATGTCTCTGGATATTACCAACAGTGATTTCTCAGCAAGGTCAATTAACAAAAATTTAAGCTACAGTTTCAATCTCCTTCTCATAGATTCAAAATTAAAATTTTAAATACAAATTTGTAAAAAATCATCTTCAAGCCTACAGAAATTACAAATAAATTTCGGAAATGCTTTGAAACAGAGCAAATAAAAGAAATTGCCAAGCTTTCATTTGGGCTTTCTTTTCCAAAAGTAGATGTCATCTTTCAAGTAGCAACAACATACAGTATAAGAGATTTGTGTTCGCTATACTTGCATGTGTAATGATGCTGGCATAATTTGCAGCAGATGTACATTTGGGGAGAAATTATTTTCTTCAGAATCTATTTGTGTGGGAGGATGAAGTATGGTTATAATGAAGGTGCTGTGAGAGCTGAATGACTTTGCAGCTCAAGCACAGGTGCACTTGGGTGTAACTTAAACATAGTTTGCAATCTCTCTAAATGGAGCATTTATAGCCAATTACACTTGTCATTCACCTTGCAAATATGTCTACCTAATTTAACAGCATATGCAGTAAGCAGAAAAATAAAGGATATTATATTAGCTGACAGCAGAATATAGGTACGGATATCAGCATCTATATCTACAGCACACATGGCATATTTTTTAGCTGAAATACTATGAATTCAAGAAGCGGCCTCTAATGCCCTTATACTCTCTGCATCAGAAGCTTCCTGTCAAATACAGTTTTTTCCAGGAAGAAATGAATCTAGCTGAGACCTTCCAAAACCCATCCAAGTGATTTGGATACTCACTTCTCATTAGTATTAACATCAAATTGGCATCACTATCTCCAAAACATTTTTGGAAAGTTCTGACATATTTTTGTGGTTGTTAAGTGAATCTTTGGGCAACCTGTACTAGAAAAGACAAGTTTAGCATTTGTTTCTCTGTACTCAGATATTAATAATGTCCATGTCCCAAATGTCAAGATTTTCCCTCAGAAAGAAAACTGGGATGTGATAAGGAGGAGAGACAGCCTTTTGTTGTTTTGACTAAAGGACAGAGTTCACACTGCAAAACTGTCTCTTCTGCAGAGGGCTGTATACACCAATTTCATGTTCTTGGTCATCTTTTTGTCACAGCCCCAGGCTGGCGTGTCGCTGCAATGGGAACAGGGATGCTGAGGAGGCTACGTGGCTGCCCTTGCTGTATGGGCTGATTCACACGCACCATCCTGGACAGAGCAGTCCTGGAGGGAATGGAGGAGGGACTACATACGTATACCCAGGAACATGACCTGCAGGAGGGAAAGCTATTCTTTCAAGATCCAATGTCTTTATTAATCTCACTTCTGGTTCCAGAAAATGCCTTTATCAGTACATATACGAATAAATAATTATTACAATAAAAAGAAACACAAACTGATTTACAAGTTTATAACAGATTATATGATCCCCTACTTGCCCAGAGTGAAGGCCAGAAAGAGGCTTGAAAGTCATTTTATTCTGGCTACACCCAGCTCTAAGTGAAACCTGAGTGTTTTGCAAGCACTGAAGTACTTGATTAATAGGTGGGAAATATCATTTATGTGAAGATGACCATAAAAATAAATCAAAAGTTGTTCAGGCAGAAACTTTTCATATATTTGGAATCCAGAAATTCTTGCAAGCCACCTCTCAAACCAAAAGCATTGCAAATCCTTTCAGACTGAATTGCCACATACTGCTGTATAGTATCTTCTCCTTTCAAAGACCTAGCAAAGTAAGTCTTGCCAAGAAATATATATGCAAATAAGTAATACTGAGATTCCTTACATGGCTTCTTGATCTGTTTTTTAACTGACATCACTTCCTTTTTTTTTCAAATGTATTTCATGTATAAATGCCTTTTTTCCTATAATCTCCTCCATTTCTCTTATCTCTTTTATTTTAATAAACCACATGTCCAAGTTCAGTATCTTCTTTAGCAGCTATACAAGGAGATATATTTGTTCACTGTAGTTATTAAAATTCTAAACATCGTCTTCCCTTTATTTGATTTTAGTGAGATTTTGGACATTTTCTCAATACCAAGAAGATTGGATTCATTGGAATGTAGCTTTGAAAGAATTCTTTCATCAAGACTTTAATTTCAGTCCAAAAACCCATCAATTTAAGTTATCCCCAGAAGATCTGAAGAAGGTGAGCTTCTTTTTTATGAAAGATTTGAACACCACTTTCAGGTGAAGAAACTAAAATTGTTTTTAAAAGAAAATTGGAAAAAATATAAAATCTGAGACCACCATCATGTATTTTTAACTCAAACAGAACCGATCACCACTTTGCCTAAGAATGAACAGACTCAGGCCTTGAAATATAACTTGTTAGCATTATCTTCTCTGTATTAATGGGGAAAAAAAACCTACTAATAACGAAGTTGTACCTTCCTAGCAGCCTCTCTAGTAGTCTGTCACTGCTGACTCACACACAAAGACAGCACTATGTCCATAAGAGATACATGTCACTATTAACTATTCCAGTAGTAACAATTCCAATATTAACTATCAAGAGAGACCAGCAAGAGATTCTTCACTGATCCTTTGAGAAACTGCAGCAATTGTGTTTCCCAGTTTTCTCCATGCTTTCTGTCAACCCAATGTCCTCCAGTTTTGTGGAAAGATGCACACTGAATATATTGCTCCATTTGCAGCTACTTCAAGGTACATCTTGGCAAAAGGGGGAGCTGGAGGACTTTATTCAAATAGGGCCATAAAGCCTCAAATATTTTTAATTCCTTCCCTTGCAAACATTTTTTCCACTCAGAAGAACAACACATGTTCATGGCAACCCCAGGGGAAGAAACTGCACACACTGGAGGCTTAAGAACAGTGCCCGTATCCAAGGGTCTCTGTCCCCTGTCAGAACTTTCCCATCTTACTGGGACAGGACAGCTTACCTGTCCAAGCTGCTTTCCAACCCCTCCCCAGAGGACAAATCACCTCACTCCAACTCAAGTCTCTACAGGCTTCTCTACTGATTCCACACTGTGCCTGCTTTATACCGCACTGCTAGCTCTTAGACAACAAAACAGAGAAGTGCATCCTACTGGTGAGCCATTGCTCAGCAGCTGCCTTATTTAAACCATGCGATACACTGCAGCGAGTGCCTGGGTGTCAGCCTTTGAGTCCATCTTCCCTCCTCTTCTCTTCTACTAGGCTCAAACACACAGTGAATGAGAGATCTCACCACAAGTGACGCCCTGAGCGCAGCGCAGGGCTCCGTGCTCCCTGCCAGCTCTCTGAATTGCGCGCCCACCCCATCTCCTATTACATTTGATGATTGGTGTCCCCCTTCCCCTACAAGAGGCTGCTGCTGTGCAAAATGGCACCAGTCGCTGCTGGTTCTGCAACTCACTTCCCAAAGGCTTCTTTTTTTTTTTTTTTTGCAAAGTAACTTTATCTATTAGAAATTTAATTTCATTAAATTTGCACACATACTTTCAATCCAAGTCTGACAAACGCATGTTGAGGTGAAGTCCTTAGTGAATTGCCCAAAGCCTCTTGCAGTTCCCTTCCTGGGGCTCAAGGCTTCACTTTGATTTGGTTGTTGAGCTGGTTTCTTTTTGTTTTGGAGTTCCCACAAGTTCTGAACCCTGAAGGACAGCAACATTTGTTTCTGTTCCAAGACCACTGTGCAAGAGCAAGGTACCGCAACATTCCCTGAAGACAGACCCTAAATGAGGACAAGAGTGACTGCTTTACAACCAGGTCCCGTTGATGGGAAACGCTTAACTCGTGAACTTCATCCTCGCGTTGTGACCTGAATTGTCCAAAAATAACACAGTTGCTACAGCTGGCATCTGTTATACTAAGAAAATGAGGGAGAGCCTCTGCAGTCAGCTTTGCAACTGCTTGGAAGGCAGCAAAAGGGCTGCCATACGCGCATGGTGAAGGAAATGCTGCATGCCGTGCGTCACACTCAGCCCCAGAGGTGCTGCATTGCAGCAGCACAAGCCAGGCCACAGCTTTGCGCTGCTCTTCTCCTGCAGGAAGGCAGGAACCCAGTCGGTGGCGCATGCAGTGCCCATGCTGGTCTCCTCGGCAGTCTTTTGGCACGTCATGACAGCACTTCCACCACAGCACAAGGAGAAACAGGGACAGTTGCTGCAGCCACCAGTGAGTTGGTGGCACCCCTGCACGTTTGCACCTGTTGGGTCACTGGGCTGTCTTCAGAGCACCAGAGCACCTCAGGAGCTACACATACCGCATAAAGCACTGAAAACGCTGCTTTGCGGATGCCCGGTGACATGGCAGTAAGCCAGGCCCTTTGTGACAAGCTGCAGCACCCTTGCAGAGTTGCTCTGAGTAGCGCAGCAGTACCCAGGCCCCATGCACAGCCAGAGCAGGGCTCCTGGAGGGCCGGTTCCAGGCGGCAGGCAACAGGGCAGACCCTGCATACAGCAGTGCCCTCAAGGGTCTGTTTTCAGGGGGCCGGCACAGGGCGGCGCCTCACACCCTACCCCAAGGCAGTGGGGACATGGCAGTACCTCCTCGCTGGCACCATGACGGTTTGGGGCCCCCCAAGGCTGCTCCTGGGAGGCAGCAGATACAGCAGCACCTCAGCGCCAGCACCAAGACAGCCCCATTCTTAGAAAAGGCCGATTCCGGCAGCCGCAGGCAGCGCAGCCCTTTGGGGACAGTAAAGCCGCGGCGCCGCGGGCAGGGGTTGAGCTGCGCACACAACATGGCGGCTCGGGCGGGCGCAGCGCCTCCAAACACCGCTCTCGGGCCCGGGGACACAGCGGTACCGCCGACCCTGCACGAACATGACGTACAGGGCGAGTTCCAGGCGGCCAGGGACAAAGCAGCAGCTTGAAGCTCGTGTGGACACGGCCCCGCGCCTCAGCGGCCGCCACCAAACCGGATCGGACCGGGCTGGACCGGACTAGACCGGAGCTGCCCGCGCCTCGCGCCGCCGCCGTGCGCGTGCTGGGGGGGCGGCGCGCCCTGCGGGGGCGGGGCCTGCCGAGCGGTTGCCCCGCCCGGGGGCGGGGCTAGTAGCGCGGGGGCGTGGCTAGCAGCGCGGGGGCGGGGCTTGCCGCAGCCTCCGAACGCGCACGCTGCGGCGCCCCCTCCCGTGCTGGCGGAAGAGGCAGGGCGCGAAGCAGGGCGCATGCGTCGCGCTCTACGGGAGCCCGCAGGGCCGCGTTTAAAGGGGCCGCGGCGGCGGCGGCTCCGGCCTATAGAGGGAAAAGGCGGGGGGAGGGAGAAGGGGGGGTCGCCGGCCTGAGGGAGACGAAATGGCGGCGCCGTGAGGAGCTGGGTGAGGCCGCGGGGGCGGCGGGACCGCGTTGGGGAGGAGGCCGCGGGGGCGCCCGGGGAGGAGCCGCTGCCGCACAGGCGTGGGGCAGCGAGGCCCTGGGAGGAAGGGGCTGTGGGGCCGCCGGGGCTCGGGGCGGCTGCGAGCCCCCCCCCCCAGGCCTGCAGGCCGCTCGTGGCAGCTCGGTGTCCCCCCTTGCTCGCAGCGCGCCCGGCGCCAGCTGGATGCCCACGGGCGCCAGGGCCCTCGCACAGGCAGCCTGGACTCTCTGCAAGGGCCCCGCTCTCCGCCTCCCGCGGCCGCGGACCTCCTTGCCGGGACCCCCCTCCTGCTGCATCGGTCTCCGTGGATCCAGCCTCTGCTCCTGGCCGCGGCTGCAGGTGAGGGCCGCGTCGCCGTGGTTCGTGGGTGCTGGCGGCGCCTGTTTGCCCCCGCCGCTGTCCGCCCGGGCCTGCTCGGGCGCGGAGGCCATGGCGGAGCAGAGGTACTGCGTGGACTACGCCAAGCGCGGCACGGCCGGCTGCAAGAAGTGCAAGGAGAAGATCGTGAAGGGCATGGTGCGCATCGGGAAGATTGTCCCCAACCCTTTCACGGAGTCTGGCGGCGACATGAAGGAGTGGTACCATGTGAAGTGCATGTTTGAGAAGCTCGAGAAGGCGCGGGCTACCACCAAGAAGATCGAGGACATCACAGACTTGGAAGGGTGGGAAGAGCTACAAGATGATGAAAAAGAATTAATCAACCGCCACATCTCAGGTGAGACGCAAGGAGGGGACTGGGCTGCTTATTTTTTCTGGGTCACAAGGTACAACATGGATAGCCACACGTTTCCTATGAAATTTGTACTGATTACTTGATTAAAAAGGTGCCAGGTGATCAAATCTCTATCTCTGCTCTCTAGTAAAGAGCAAGTTACTTACTTCATTTCTTGCAATGGTCCACGGAGGCGGCCTAAGTGATTTAAGTTGTATGTAGGCTTGTAAAGTTTGGATAAATCCCAGCAAGAAACATCAGCTCTTTTCTTCCCTCTTTCCCGCTATTCCATTATGTATTCTTTTAACCTTTACCATTTTAAAAATGTTCCAATTTCCCTCAATCTCCAGTGCCTATTGCAAAATATCTTATATGTTGGAGGATGTTGCAGATCGTCTCTGACTGATGTTTTGAACTCTTACCTTGCTGTTTTACAGAAGCCACTTCCAAGGCTGCAAGTACACCGAAGAAAAAAGCAACAGTCCAAGCAAAGATCTCCGCCACTGGACAAATAACCAGTCCCAAGAAAGATCTGTTGAATTTGGTCAATCCATCACCAAAGAAGTTCTCTGGCTTCACAGGTAGGGGTTATTAAGCAGAGTCTAGGAAACTCTTTACTACTTTTCTAGTGTTAGCATTAGAGGTGTTTTAATTTGATTCAGAGTTGTAGAGGTTTTCTTTAACATAAAAGGTGGTTTCATTTTAACTGACATACTTTTAAAAAAGTATATATAAATGTCCATGGAAGGGATTTCATTTTTACAGCAATTATATCACAAATTCTGGTGTAGTACACATCGCGATTCAGTTCTGAAGTTTTGCCAGCATGCTAGGATTGTTCTTTCCAGCTTGCCAAATGGAGATGTCCTCCTTTTCAAAGCCTGCACCGTTTCATCCTTGTTTAAAAGCTACCTGCTATGTCTTCCATGCAGCTAAGCCAAAGAATTTAGAAGATACCCCTGCAAACTCTTCCCACAAGTTTAGTCTGTCTGCAAAAAAATGTGATCCGAAACACAAAGACTGCTTGCTGCGAGAGTTCAGGAAACTCTGTGCCATGGTGGCAGACAAGCCCAGCTATAATGTGAAAACACAGATCATCCAGGACTTCCTGCGGAAGGGCACTGGAGGAGGTACGAGCTGTGACATTATTCTGCATGTAAAAGCCCTCTCAAAACCAACATAAAAGCTTTATTTCAAAAGCAAGGGTGAATTAAAATCTGATTGCAATGTAGTCTGAGTTGTGTGCTATAAGGATTCCTGAACTGATGGAGACAGTGTTGACAAAGTGAATTGCTGCCTAATTAACCAATTAAAATAAAAATGCCTCAGGCCAGGACCATGGAGAATGTAGGTACTGACAAACGTAGTGCTGAGATCAGATTTGGAGGGCAGTTGTGGATGTTTCCCCAGAGAAATGTTATTTCTTGTAAAACAGAACAGCATGGTGGAACATGGAAGCCCCAGCTGTGTTTTTTTGGTTGCTTGTTTTTCCCCAAGAGTCCTGCTAATGAGCACAAACATCTAGAGCCTTTAGATGAAAATAAATTGTGACAGTTTCTAATGGTGTGTGCTTTTTTTCCAGATGGTTTTCATGGTGATGTATACCTGACCATTAAACTGCTGTTACCAGGTGTCATTAAAATTGTTTACAACTTGAATGATAAGCAGATTGTAAAGCTGTTTAGTAGGATTTTTAACTGCAGCCAAGAGGAAATGGTCCGGGACTTGGAACAGGTGAGTGGAGGTAGCAGTTGTCAATTTTTGATGTTCAGTCTCTTCATATGGAAATTGTACATTCCCTCTGCACTCCCCATTTTAAAGATTATAAGGTTGGTTTTTAGAATGGGAGCTGGTAAATTTTGCTTTTTGTTTTTTTTGTTTTTTTTTTTTTCATCTGAANAGTAAATTTTGCGTTTTGTTTTTTTGTTTGGTTTTTTTTTTTTTTTTTTGTTTTTTTTTTTTTCATCTGAAATGTTTAGAAAATGATGTCTAAATAGAAAACAAAACGTGAATCACTGGCAAAATGTTCGAAAGCAAGACTAAAAATGTCAAAATGCATAGATAAGCCATACAAGGATTTTGATTTTTAGGAAAGATGGGTTACATCTGTTTTGTCTCTACTGCTCTATCTAATGTTATCCATACTTAACTGATTTATATTACCTTTTTGTGGCAACACTTATGAAAAATTATAATTCAATTAACAGGTCTGTTCCTTTGAGCTTAAGTTTACTCAAACAGTTAAGCTAGACTCATATGATTGCTAGAGCTCACGTGTGTGTGTTTAATTCCTTGTTGGTAATCAACTCTCCCCATTTCTAATTTATTGAAAGATGGAGAAAATGGGTTAATTAGCTAATGAAACTAATTGCATCATTTTTGTTGATTGCTTTGGTGTATACTGCCTTCTGTGGAACATCAGTAGATGTTAGTGATTCTTGGAGTTTATAAGAACTGGATTCATCCCACAGCAATGAGAGCCAGTGAAATGACAGTGGTATTCTTGTAGAGCTTTTGCAAATGAAACAGCTGAAAAGAAGTACCCTGTGTCATGGCAGCTTTTTCCTAATGTTTGGTAGAGATTTGTTGATGGAACTTCAAATCAGGCACCTCTATTCTCTCCTACCTACTAGAAACTGACTGCTGAGTCTCCATTGCTCTGATCCACACCCTCCTTTTGTCTTTTGGAGACAGGGAGATGTTTCGGAGACCATACGCCTCTTCTTCGAACAAAGCAAGTCCTGTCCTCCAGCTGCCAAAAGTCTCCTGACCATCCAAGAGGTAGATGAGTTCCTAATCCAGCTGTCAAAGCTTACAAAAGAGGATGACCAGCAAAGTGTGCTGCAAGATATTGCCCGCAGGTAAATGATCACTGTTTGGCGGTGCACCCTAAAACTCTAGGAGTGACAGGCTGGACTAGGTAAAAAGCAATAACATAGGCCAAGAGACTGAACTTGACCCGTGTAGGCAGCTAACAGTGGCTTGATGAAGGCTTTTTGACTGCTGAACAGTATGGAGAACACGTGTGGCTCCTGCCCGTGTCAGAGATAATTTCGTTCTTGTCTGTTAAGATACTGTTTAATTAGTACTAAAGAAAACTACTGTAATAGTACATGGTTGTTAATTATGTTGGTGTTCCTACCTGTACTGGGAAAATCATTTGTGCCATTTAGACACCTTGATTTGTCTCAGGTTGTCCTAATCAGAGTCCAAGGATGTTACTATAATTTACTCTTGGTGGATTAACAACCAAATTTAGCAAGCTACCTCAATACAGTGGCAGAATTATTACTGGCATTTTGAATGTAAAGAAGCTAAAAGCCTTTTGGATATTCTCTTTTACCTCTGAGATGTCACTTGTAGCACATCTGCACATCTGAGTTTAACCCCTACTGAAGGGGAGGACCTGTTATTCCTGTTATTATAGAGACCTGGAACAGTTTCCTTTTTCAACTGGGAAATATTCACATAAGTGTCTATCTAAATCCTCTCACACCTCAGGTGTACAGGCAACGACTTGAAATGCATCATCAGGCTGATCAAACATGACTTGAAAATGAATGCGGGTGCAAAGCATGTGTAAGTCCCACCTTTTATTGTGACACAGAAATGGGCATTAGCCTATTAATCCACCTGCAGCAGAACTGAGATTGACAGATATTTTTCCCTTCTCAATTTGTTTAAAGGTTGGATGCTCTGGATCCAAACGCCTATGAAGCATTCAAAGCCTCACGCAATCTCCAGGATGTGGTAGAGCGAGTCCTGAAGAACCATCAGGACGCTGAGAAGATGCCAGGTCTGAAGCGAACCCTCAGTGTACAGGCCTCTCTGATGACTCCTGTGCAGCCCATGCTGGTAACGTTGGACACCTCTGGATAATGACAGTAGCGCTGGATAGTAACAGTAGTAACAGTGGAAGAGATGGAATTGTCATATCTGCTACTTTACAAATCCGTAGACACATAAGTGATACATACAGTATGAGCTAATAGATGGTGCAGTAACTTTTTTTTATGTATAATGCCATGTTATAAAGTGCTTTCTACCAGGAGACAAGTATTGGGCATACTGTGAACTTGCTGTTTTAATGATACTGCACAAACTAAAATGTCATCTTGCTTTCAGTCCAGAATTGACTCTTTTTTTTTTTTTTTTTCTGCAAGCTCTTATGGCAGAAGGGTTCCTCTCTGTGGAAATTGTTTAAGACATTTGTTGAATTAGAGATTCAAATAGACTGTCTTCTTTGAACAAATCCGAGTTAATATTTACTTCTCGTCTAAGTGCACTCCTAGAAGAGGCACAGTATTTACACAGTGCTCTTTTCTTTGGAAGAGATAAACAGTGAAAAGCTATAATTATTCGGGCAGACTCAGATGATTCTACATAAATGGCTGAACTACGAAAAAAAAAACCTGTACTGAGTATCAGAGATCTTGCACAGAAAGATTCAAAAAGGAATTGGCAGTTCATTTCTGAAGTTAAATAGTAATTCTGTTTTTAAATATATCAAACAAATCTTTTATGGAACTTTTCTCTCTACTTTTCTAAGGCTGAAGCCTGCAAGTCAATTGAGTATGCGATGAAGAAGTGTCCAAATGGGATGTATGCAGAGATCAAATATGATGGGGAGCGGGTGCAGGTGCATAAAAATGGAGATCATTTCAGCTACTTCAGCCGAAGCCTCAAACCTGTCCTCCCTCACAAAGTAAGCCCATTTAAATTCCCTTCTGCTATGCCAGCTGTTACCTTCCTTCTCTGTAAACATGATTGAATTTCACATCACTTACTGTAGACAGCAGCATACCTTCAGTTATAGGCTTTTTGCCTGACTTGTGCAGATACTCAAATTAATCTGGAAAAGCAACATTTAATGGACCTTAATCAATTAGTTTTGGCAGCCTTAAAGGGCTTGTAACTACAGTTAACCTCTCTGCTTTTCAGATCTCTTTATGCACTGCACTTGAGTTGGCTCATCTTTCTATTGCTAGTCAATGCTAACAGTCTGCCATACAAGAAAATAAAACCAGTGCAGATATGCAGAAACCATCAGCACTGGAGCGATTCCGTCCCTTCAGCCAGGAGGCATTTTGTGTTTATTGCTATTCTTTTTTTATTCTTTTTTCTTTTTTCTCCAAGGTAGCCCATTTTAAGGATTTCATCCCCCAGGCTTTCCCTGGTGGCCACAGTATGATCTTGGATTCAGAAGTTCTTCTGATTGACAACAAAACCGGCAAGCCGCTTCCTTTCGGGACTCTTGGTGTGCACAAGGTAATAAAGGGTCCTTTGTAGTGGTTAAACACTTTTTAAACACTCTAGCATGAGTTCTCTTATCACAGGATAAAATAAGTTGTCTAGTCCTTGAGAAGGTTGATAAAAATGAAAAAACTGATATAACAGCTTTGATATTGACCTGTTCATTAGCAGGTTACTAGGGAAAAAATGATCAAAATAAATATTAAAGAAGAAGATGGAAGGTGTAGCTATTTTTATAGTTGCTTGTAGTGGTATCTGGCAGACAAGCAGGTGAGAAGGATACAGATATGAATTTAGTCCATATGAGTGTTATGTCATGCTTATGTCTAGATTAAATGGTGGTGAGAATGGGGACAATAAATTGAAAGTTAAATTGCAAGTGCTTTAACTTAAAGGAGCCATTAATCTGAAGTCTCTAGAATGCTTGCTGGCTTCTTGTTGCAGCAGCAGTGACAGCTTTTAGGTTGCCTAAAGTCATTAATATTTGTGGTGTTATTACTCTGTCACTAGGAAATTAACATGTTTTATTTTCTTAGTTTGTGCTTTGACACACACGGTCTAAATTTTAATTCCCAGAATACTTAGGCCTTTTAGAAGCCTACGCTTATTAGCACTAGCATATTATGGGGAGAAAAATACATCCTTTTGTACTGTTTGTTTTTGCTTTTTTTTTTTTTCTCGATATCTCTATTTTGCTGCTTGCTGCTGTTGCAGATATTTTTAACTGATATTGTTTTACAGAAAGCTGCCTTCCAAGATGCCAATGTCTGCCTGTTTGTGTTTGACTGCATCTATTTCAATGATGTCAGCTTGATGGACAGGTATGTGTCTTGCATAGTGTAAGAACAATCTGACAGATTTCCCAGCAGAAACTTGCTGGAATACATTGCCACTGCAAAGGAAACAGTTCATGTTGACAGTTATTGCTTGCCATTTTACCCCTTTAAAATTAAGACAGCATGGGAGAATGGTTGTAGCTGTAAAGCTGTAAATGAGAGTATCACTATCTGGAGCCCCACCTTGTGCTGCAGTTTCAAAATAGCAGGAGCAACTGCATTCAGCTGAATTCAGCATGATTCAGTATATAGCTTGTCATGTGTCCTCTGAAAAAAAATACATGCTTAATGTAAAATTTCTGGTTTATAACTTCCTAGAGAACTGATAAAGAATTGATAGTCCTTTCTGGAACTCTGATTTATCTGTAGGAGAAATCATTTGGTTGTTTAAATAGCTTTTTTTTATGGTGTTCACCCAGCCAGTGCTTCATGGTGCAATTGGCTGTGTGTCCATAATTACCTGTACTCTGCTCTAGGCCCCTGTGTGAGCGCCGCAAGTTTCTCCATGATAACATGGTTGAAATCCCCAACCGGATCCTCTTCTCGGAGATGAAGCATGTCACAGTGAGTTAAATAAAATAGCAACATGGCAATACCCGGGGTTCAATGGAGAGGACTGAAGTAAAATTGAAGTGAGCTAGACTGCTTCCAGTGCACAAACTGGCAGCTTTCAGTGATATGCAGTCCTGCCTTTTTTTGTCCTCTTTTTTTTTTTTTTTTTTTTTTTTTGCTGTAGATAAATCCTGATCACTAAAAACTGCTTTTATGCAGCAGCATGCTCAATTTTTGCTTTCATTTGTAATGCATAAATCCTATCTCCTGTCTTTTTCTCCATTACTGCTATTTTCTGGAGTACCTTGATTTTGTTGGAGGACATTTGGATATTTGGGGTAAATAAATTGTTTGGGGATAAAGAAAAAAGCATAGGGCCCAAGGCATTTGGATAGAGAAGCAAGCAAGTACAAAAAACACTATGGCTATCTCAGAGATTTTTTTGTTTGTAAGTTGTGTTTTGTGTGTGTGTATGTTTTTCTTTAGTAACCAGCCATTCCCTTTCTGTGCCTCACTGCTCCAACTGGAAAATCCCAAGAGCACAGCCCTTTTCATGTGCTTAATCTTACCGTAATCCTTTTCTTTTCCAGAAAGCTTCAGATCTGGCAGATATGATTACCCGAGTTATCCGTGAGGGACTGGAAGGACTGGTGTTGAAAGACACAAAGGCAGGTTCCCATTCACTCTTCCTGTGTATGCTGGGCATCAGGGAGCAACAAAAGACTGCTCTGTATTTAATACTGAACTATTCAATCCGTTCTGAGTTTGAATTCAGTTCTTATCTGCTTTAACAGCTTTTGAGCAATGCCTGAAAGCGGGGAGGAGGAAGATATGCAATAGTTTTCTTTGAACCCCAATTACTGTCACTTCTTGTTCAAATTTTTGTATTATTTCCTTCCTCTCTTGGCTGTTTTCTGTTGTTTGGATTCCCGCTCGTCTGAATCTTCGGGTGTCCTTGCAATGTTTTGCACAAACAGGGATATTTGTATGTGCCTGCAGTGATGTGCTCCAGCAGGCAGATCGCTGAGGTGGGAATCAGGACTGCATTTAGTCACAGCTCTGGCTTTCACAGAGTGTCTTGAGGCTTGTGGATGAAACAGAGAAGGCTGAGCATCCTTGAAGTAGCTCTGCACTCTTGTAGATCCTGGCATCCACCCCGAGTTAGCACAGCTGTGCTCATGTACTGCAAAGCTGGATAAAAGCAAGGCCCTTTGGGGGAAATAGCTCTCCACCAACTATCAACTTGTGACTGGGGTTTCTTGCTTGGTTTTGCATAGGGTAATTATGAGCCAGGAAAACGGCACTGGCTGAAAGTGAAAAAGGACTACCTGAATGAAGGTGCAATGGCCGACACAGCAGACCTGGTGGTGCTGGGAGCTTTTTACGGACAAGGCAGTAAAGGTGAGTGTTTGGATTTAGCTTAAGTTAGAGATCTGTCAGTTCTTCAGAAAAATCTCAAGTTTTTTTCTGTTCCAGAACTCCTGTAGCATTTGCTGTCCTACCAGAATGAGACTGGCTCTAACAGTGACTGTCTGCTACATGCTAGGCTACAGCAAGCTGCTCGAGTTTACTGTAGGTCAGTTGGCACAGCGAAGCATTAGGTCTTGGGTTGGTCTCTTACCCCGTGTAGATGCTGTTTGTTCAGCTTTGCATATGGGAGATGATGCTGTGAAGCCATCACAAGCCTGAGGGCCTTTGACTTCCAAAGACAGAAAATGTTTTTAGCCGATTACTGTGATTTTTGAGAAGTTGTGCCTTGTCCTGTGGAAGATGCCAAGCACCCTGTTTCTCTCTCTTCCAGGTGGGATGATGTCCATCTTCCTCATGGGTTGCTACGATCCCAAGAGTGAGAAGTGGTGCACTGTGACCAAGTGTGCTGGTGGCCACGATGACGCTACCTTGGCTCGCCTGCAAACGGAGCTGGATATGGTGAAGATCAGCAAGGTGAGACGGGCTGTGGCATGAGGCAGCTCAAAGGAATGCTTAGCAAAGGGCTTGATAAACACAAAAAACTGCTGTGAAGAACCTTCTTCCATTAGATAGATGTGCTCTCTGGCAGAGCTGAGCTGTAGGTGCAACCAGCTTCTGAAGTTGAGGCACTGCCTGAGATTTGTTTCCACACTGAGTGGGAAGGCAGGCACCATCAGGTTCCTGCCTAGACAAAGTGGAAAAGAGCAAATACCAGTAGTTTGGCATGTTGCAACTGAAGGCCAGTCACTAGATGGGGCTGTGGGTGAGAAATCCTCAAGTCGATCTCTTGCTTTTTAGGTAGATAACCTGAAACCTTGGAGTTTTCTCTGAATTACTTATTTAGATGAGAAATTGTATTTAATTTCTGCAGAGCAGCGCACCTCCACTGTAAATTAAATCACGATCTATCAATACAAAGGGGATTATATACCCATGTGTTAATCTACTAGTAGGATAATATTTCAGCAATGTCTTCCCTAGGAATAGGTTCATGTATGATCATTAGTGTTATAACTTGTGTTTTTGCTCTTAATTATTAGGATCCTAGTAAAATTCCAAGCTGGCTAAAAATTAATAAAATCTACTACCCTGACTTCATTGTTCCAGATCCAAAGGTAAGCCTTTTCACAAAATGACTAGAATTTCCATCACTGATAATAGCGATCTGTTATTCTTTTTATAAAGATACAATTTGTCTGTGCTACAAGTTTAGTCTTCATGTTTGGAACAGGTGATTGGGCACAGACTTCTACTTCTGCACATGCATTTTGAGGCTAAGAACTTCATAAAAAAAAGATCATACCTGCAGCACTCCTGGGAAACAGTCTTGTGCATTGTTTCTCTTCCAGAAGTTAATTGTTTTAAATTTGCAGCATGTAAAAGCTGACGTAAACAGCTGAAGTACAATTGAAGCAAACAAAAGGTTATTGTTGGGTTGCTGAGTGTTGCAGTGTATTTTGTGCCATGTATATCTGATAGTAGAAATGTTATTTAGCAAATGACAATATGGAGCTGGGGATCTCCAACTTGCTGAAGCAAGAGGAGTGTTTCTGAGGCAGATGATCAGAAGAGCAATTTGTGTGTGTGGAAGTCTGGTGTGCCGGGGTGTTTATCATAGAAGTAAAGGGACAAACATGCACTATATTTGTTCATGAGAGAATGCAGGAATATGACATATGATTTCTTTCAATACCGTGTTTAGAAAGCCCCAGTGTGGGAGATCACAGGGGCTGAATTCTCCAAAGCAGAAGCCCACACTGCAGATGGGATCTCTATTCGCTTCCCTCGCTGCACCCGCATTCGAGATGACAAGGACTGGAAGACAGCCACCAACCTCCCGCAGCTGAAGGTGATTTAATGTGCATATTAATGTCTGCAGCGTGTTTGAGAGTAAGTTCAGACAACAGCCGATGTTGAAAAAATCATGTTCTGATAGCAAGTATGCAGTGAAGACACCTGCTGACTAGCATCTAGGGTGGGATGTTGCATTTTCCACTTACTCTAAGTTCAGGCTGCTTGCTGAACTATTTTGATGGAATCTTTCGGGTTTTTTTTACTGGAGCATCTTGAGTCTTTTGAGCTGTTGTGCATTTTCAGGGAAATCTTTGCTGGTAGCTAGTTGTATCAGCTCTTTTAACAGCCTTCATGGGGAGGAATTTCCTTCCTGAAAGAGGTGACCTTTTCTTCTCTAAATGTTTATGGTCGTTGTGTCTCCCATTAATTGCTGGGATTGGGGGAGGCATCTGGGAAATGACTAAGGGCAGTCTGGCCTGATTCCATGACACAGGGGCCAGGTGGCATTCTGCCAGGTCCCCGGGACTGCACCTACCCCACACATCTTCTCTGCCTCCTTGACTGCTAGAAACCAGTTGGCTTGTTGCCATCCCCAGCAATAAGTCAGCTGTTGATGAGCTGTTCTCAGTTTAGTTACTGTTGTTTGGGCTGCCTGCACACTGCCCCTGGGGATGCTGGCAGAGATGTAAGAGCCTGTTATGCCATCGAAGCAAGGAGTGATTCAGCCCACCTACTGTCACACTGTTGTTCTAGCTCCCTGTGCAGGTAGGGAGAGAACGGTAAATGCCATCTGCAGCCAGACTGTTCTAGAAGCGAGCAATGGATATTGCCCGTTTTTGTGTGTAGGGAGTCAGGCTGTGAAGAGTTAGTCCAGCTTGCTGTGTAGTAGATGGTGTAAATACAGCTTTGGTACCTCCCCATATAGGTTCCCTTAATACCAAATGGCTGGTCGGACTGCTAAGAGCTTAGAGAGGGTGACGAGAAAAAAAAAAAAAAAAAGGACTACAAAAAGTGCAGGAATCAGAAACATTTGAGCAGATGCTTCAGAAAGAACCAAAAGCACCTCATGCATTTACAGCTCATGTCTAGCATTGGAGGCTTCACTGTGGCTAAAATGTAATGCTTTGTTTCTGGGGGTAGGAGCTGTACCAGCTCTCCAAGGAAAAGGCTGATGTCAGTGTTGTTGCTGGGGAGGAAGAGGAGTCCACAGCCGGGAGCAGTGGAGAGAATGAGGGAAATTCCAGGTCTTCCACACCACACAAGACTGTAAAAACTCCCCCAAACAAGTCACCCGCAAAGGCCAAGAAGCCGGAGGGTAAGATGGTGCTTCCCAGGGAAGGGAACTCGGGTGGATTTTGTGGGTTTGGGGCTGTCTGGCTTTGTGTCTTTGCCCTTTGTCAGATGTGTGAAGATCCTTGGAGCTTGTAGATGTGCATCAAGGTTAGTGCATGGGGAAAACTGCCTCGATCCTTGGTTTGGACTGTTGCAGCACAGATTGAACAGCCACAGTTGTGAGGCATGCTGGAATGAAAAAAAAAATGATGGTAACTGATGCTGTTCAAGTTGGTATTTGGGTGACTCATTTAGAAAATAAATACTCCCTGAGGTTATGCTGCCTAGGACTGGTAACTGTGACACTGCTAAGCATAGTTAGTACCAGAATTACTTTTTAGTAACTTATTTCAGATTGTAGTTGTTCTTTTTTCATCTAAATAGATGGGGGTCATTAATGGAATTTATAAGACTGCTCTGAATAACAAACCTGCTGCTGCCATTCCTGCAGATCATATGCCCTTCGGTTAGACGTTTTTGGCCATGAGCCAGTATTCAGTTTTATCTGGATGAAATTCAGGCAGGTATTAAAGATGCTGGAGGGGCTTTCCAGGTAGTAATGAGATGAGTTTGCCTCACCAGCACTTTGTCATTGGGGAGTAACTTATGGCAGATCTCTAAGCAGTCTTGGATGAAGAAAGCAAGAAGAAATTGAAGAGGAGTGCAGCCTCCTGGAGATCCAGGCAGGAAAAGGCCCAGGGCCCTTTGCCATAGAAAATGTTCAGCCTATTAGTTAACTTTTAATTCACTGATTACTCAAAAAGGGGGAGGAAAAGCCCTTTTCCCCAACTTGAATACATAACCAGTGTCTCAAAGAGCTCAATAAGAAAACTTTCTTTTTGTAGGCATCAAAGCAAACTTTGCATCCCCTCAGAAACTGGAAGAGAAACGAGGGGAGAAGCGGAAGTCATCGGAGGTGGAGGACAACGGAAAGAAGGTACAGAGAGGCAGCAGCCACTTTGGGATGGGAGGAAGCTGGGGCTGTGTCTGTTGTCTGTTTGCTTTTGTCTTCCCTGTGGAAAGTTTTGCAATCTGCCCATAGCTTCACCATAAATTAGAGTGAACTGCAAAGGTAGAAATAGCAGCAACAATCTCTGTTATAGAACAAGCTGATGTCTGCAGCCCTCGTCCCTCACTGCCCCATGGCTGCTCTTGCTCAGCGCTGCAGAAGAGACAAGAGCTGCGACAGGACAGAACTGTCCTTTCTAGCCCATTGTACAGCAAATTCTAGGATGAAGCATCGAGCTGTAACTTTCTGATAAGCCTGAAGAAGCTATTTTAATGTAAACAGCAATTCCCCTCCCAGGGCAGTTTGTTTTCCTGCTTTTACAAGCATCAGCTTGTGAAGTCTCTAGGCACTAAGAGCATGTTTACTCACCCGCCCCAGCAGCACTGCGAAGGCAGTAATAATTCCCCTTAGCTAAGGAAGCAGGGGCAGCTGTAGCATGGGACTTGGAGAGAGACTTGATGGGAGCTGATCTTGTATGTGATCTCATGGAAGTCCAAACAGCAATTTACAGATAGTAGACAAGGGATTAAAATGATATCCCTGGGAACTGTGAATGGACCTGTTCATGCCTCAAAGAAGTTGGTGCAGTTTCCAGACACTCTTTGGCTGACCTTTGTTTCATCCTTCTGCCCCCTGTGCAGGCACTGCTGGACATATTCACGGGTGTGAGGCTCTACCTGCCCCCCTCGGTGAAGGACTTCGACAAGATCCGGCGGTACTTCATCGCATACGACGGGGATCTTGTGCAAGAGTTCGATGCAGCCTCCGCAACTCACGTTATAGGGGACGTTGATGAGAATCCTGGTGCTAAGCGTGTGTCTCCCAACTGGGTCTGGGAGTGTATCCGCAAACGGAAACTGGTAGCCCCGTGCTAGCAGCGTAGGGCACCTCGCTGGTCTCAAGACAGCTCTACTTCAGGAACCGCCTGAAGGGAACAGCAGGGAACTAGGTAGGTTGGGAAGAAAGGGTGAGATTCCTCTGTGGGGATGCAGATAGAAATAAAATGCCCAAGTACCTCCGAGGTAGTTGTAAAGATCCATAGCAGCCATGTGGAATTCCTGTCACTGCTGACTCCATGTTTCTGCCCATAATGTAGACCAATGCACTTATTCAGGTGCTGGTTTCATCTCCTGGGTTTTTAAAGTTTGGCTATTTTTATAATTAAATAAATAAAACTGAAGCAGCTTCTCCTCTGCTGTCAAGACTTACTTTTCAAAGATTATTCTCTCAGGTATTTGAAACAATATTAACTCTAGTGCTACAATAATTTTCCTGTTCTGCTCTGATTCTCACAAAGACTAAGTTGTGCCCTTCATCTGTGTGATTTTTTTTTTAACTTATCTTCAACCTTCCATAGAGATCCCCATCCCAATAACAGTTTACATCTTCTGCATAGGTTTTATATTAAAACCAGGAAATCAAATAACAGCAGCTTCCATTACAGTAGCTGCCGGAGTATTATCCAAGCATCCTCCTGGAGTGTTTGTTTTCTGGAATAAGTTACATATAGCTTTTACTCCTCAAAAAATGAATAGCAGGATCAGAGGAAAGAACTCTCTGCTCTGAATCTCTCAGGACACTTAGGGGAGCTGTTGATCTGAAGCTAATTAAATCTATTTCAAGTACTTGAATACTAATAAAATAAGGAAAATAAAATAACTTAAAGCTGTATTTCTAAAACTTAATTATTTTCATATGGAGATGTGCTGTTGCTAAATAACATCAAGTGAGTCCCATAGGCTTAGAGGCAGTCTATGTGTGCATTACAAAAGTCAGAGTTAACCAATTTACTGCATTTCCATTTTTGAAGAGGAGCAAGTTGGCTGCTCCCTGGGGCAGCGCCCACATGATCGTCACAAAGATTCTCCTGTTCAACAGTAGGATTCTCTTCTTTTTCTTTCTTTTTTTTTTCTCCTTCCTTCAACCTCTTCTGTACTTCCATTCCCCCCCCATAAAGATATTTATGTACCTGGTAGCCTGAGCCTTTTCTGGTTAAAGTTCAAAAATACCTCTAACATCTTGGGCTTCTCTTAGCCTGTTGGCAATAGAGTCAGAAAACAAGGTTAACTAAATCACATTTCAGCTTTATTACAAAATTATAAATGAAAATTCTGTACCAAAACTAGTAAGTACCAAGAAGACTTAATAGAGAATAACATGCCATTTCAAGTAAAATATTAACTTTTAAAATACTTAAACAATGTACAGTGTACATAAAGCACAAATATTTCCATTTACTTTATTAGTTCAGATCAGTATATACCTTTGGATTATAAATCAGTTTTCTCCAAATTTTTAATTTTACTTAAAAATAACTTAATTGGATCCATAGTAAAGAATCCATTTTTGCCAGGAAAACAGTGTAATCAGCAAAAGGATCTCCCTCTGGAGAAAGCACAGTTCAGACTAATGATGGCTGCGTGCATCTCCTCCTTGAAAATTCAGACACTGATCTGCAACTCCTTTATCTGCTGTAGAAATGAATCTGCCCTCTACATGTCAAAGCAGATCTGTCCACAGGGGAATAATCTCCCTCCTGCAGCCCCCCTGAAATTACTGGAAAGGATGACACTCACAGCAAGGCTACTCAGGAGGTTGTTCCAAGCTTTGCAAGTTTCTGCCTGTACCTCTTACAGGAGTCCCATGAAGTTCTTTAAAGACATAATTTTGCAGGGAGGCAGTTACTGTTTTAACATGATGCACTGAATTGTATCAATGCTCTGCTCGTGGTGGAAGATGTTAAACTTCTAAGCCATACCTCAGAGAACAACCTGAGTTGGAGAAAAGAGGTAAAACTCAGAAGTTTTAGTTCAATAAACCTCATGAGCTGTCCCTTCTTCATGGAGGTCAGAGCCATCGCAGTAGTGCTGAGGTTCACTTCTGATGGAGGCGTTCCATCTCAAGTGGTTTTTTATTTCCCACTCACAGAGTAGAGATGATCTACTTCATACCAGTTGCAGTTGTGCATTAAAGACTACAAAAGCTTAGTTTGCTGTTAACTTACATTATATTTATTGCAAAAATAGATGCTTTAGTGATCATTTCTGTAATTACACTTCCATTACTGCAGAAGCTAGAAGTGGACACTTCTGTTTAGGCTGTTCCTTCCCCAACACCACATGCAGAGATTCAGTTTGACCACCAAGTCATCACCACCCCATAAGGGGGAAAAGCTAGGCAAGAAAAACCTGCAGCAGAAGTTACTCAACTTCAGCAAGGACTTGAGATAAGTTTACAGGCCCATGGTAGCTGAAAACTTAAGGCATCAAGATTCCAAAACGGAGCAGCGTGTTGCCAGCCAGATGGACTGCATGGGTGCAGGCCAAGGGAAAAGTATTTCGGTTATAATTTGGCTCTTGCAAATTAGCATGCTGCTCAGGAAGCAGCTGTACGAGTTCATGATTGTCATATACCAAACCAGAGAGTCTCTTATCCACCCTCACAAGCATAAAACAAATTGTTTTTGATAAGCAGGCTTAATATAACAGGACTGTAAAATTGAGCAAAGAGGATAAGAGGGAAGCTGATTAGTAAACAGAAGGCTCTGCAATGATGATCATTATCTTTCCTGAATCAATAAGATGAGCAAGGAGTGAAAGTTTGGCCTCTGCTTTCCTTCAAGTCTTTAGCCTTGACTCTCCGATCTGAAAAATTACCTGCACTTAAATACGATTGTAGCAACAGAACTCCTAACTCTACAGGCTCACTAAGCCCTCTAAAAGACTAGAGTCTTCGATTCACAGCTCTTAATCACCTGAAGTCAGATCAGTTTTTAAATAATCACTGGAATATACTATGAAGTTAAAGGAACCAGCAGGAGTAAACTAGGAATCCCGCTCTTGCTGGCATGTAAACAAACAAGAAGCCTCCACACAAGGTAAGGCTGCACGTCCTAGAGAATCGCTTACTCCCTTTACATTTTTCAACAGTACAATGCCTGTCTTCAAATAAAATATTAAATTTCTTCGAAACTAGGCTAGAATTCAACTCATTCTGAATATGGATAACAGAGGCAGTCTGCCTGTCCTGCAAGTATAAGGAGCTAAAATTAATTTGCAAAAAGAAAAAGCAAGCCCAAAACAAGCCCAGCAAAATTTTATTCTTTGACAGTAAAGTTATCGGTGGGAGTGTAGCCTAAACATAACACGAGGGAAACAAAATCAGAATTCAGTAGCAGCAAAAAAAAAGACGACGTCACTTTTTGAGACCCCAGTCCACCTTGTTTATTATCCAGAGGAAATGAGAAGCCTCACAATCTGATCGTTGTGCTGGAAAGCCAAGCATTTCTCTATCCCCAACACTAGTGGATCAACTTATTCTAGAATGAGTGGATGTTGTTAATTATTTCGGCCTCTGCTGCTGCCAATAAGCTCCAGGGAGTTCAGGCACTGTGGTGTAAAGCACGATAGTGGGAAGAGCAGAGCCAAGCATGGCTGGAATAAGAGCAATTCTCCAAGCTTCATCCTTTCCTCACCTTGCCTATAAACTTCCAGCTCCCTGTGAGGTGCATGTGCTAATCTCTGACCTATCTGCAGCGATTATGACCCTTTCTCTAAGAGCAGATGAGGCTTTAAGGCATCACCATCCTTACTTACAGACACTTAGGACTTAAAGACATGGACAGCTCGTATCACATACTGCCTGCATATGGGACACTCGTTCATCCGCTTCCCGCACTTGGTGCAAGTGACCATGTGGCCACACTCTAGCAGGACACAGTCAATGGGTGAGTCCATGCAGATCTTGCAGAGGTTCTCCTCTGCGCCGTGGAGCCCAGCACCACCTGAGGAAACAAAAGACCACAGTTTGCATGAGACAGACTGAAGAGAAAGGATTTTGCTATGTTAGAATCAGTATCAGATCACTCTACAGTCTGTGATTTGAAAAAAATTCCCCTGAGCCTACAGTAATGCAGGTATATCTACTCCATCAACTAGCGATGAGCCAAAAGCTCTAGTTTTTACACCAATATTTTGTGCGTCATGGAAACAGAAGTAGCACTGAAATTATTAACCGTGAGACAAACAAGGCAATATTAAAAATATCACTTACCAGTTTGATCGTCAGTGTCAGAAACTGCAACAAAGAAAGTTGCAATATTTGGTGAGAATAAGAGAAAAAAATATATATATTTAAGCTTTATTAGTAAGCAGGAGATGAAAGCCTTGAAGGGAGATGACTGAACTAAAACAGAGGTTGAAACAGATTCTCTGATTAAGATAATTCATTCAGCTATAAGGGACTTTTACTGAGCATAAATATTTAATACTTCACAAAGACAAGCAATTACCTAATTACCTCAATTTTATAAGCCAGTTTTGAATTTTACTCAGGGCAAGAGTAGTTCTAGGAAGCCATGCAGTATCTACTCAGGTTTTACACAATCACACCTGATGTGCATAGAAGAGGTAACTGTTCAAGAAAAAATGGTGTTGGCAAAAGCACAAAATACAATCAGAGAAGAATATAACACTAAAGAGATTGTCTTCAATCTTTTAATAGTTGTAGACAACAGACCTTGGAGAGAAGTGTTTAAGAAGACAGCACTCCTTTAGATTGAGATAAGAAACCTATCTTTGAATCAGAAAATGTTCAATGCCCGGGTATTTTCCTGCCGCCTTTGCCAGTTACCATGAGTCAAGCACTGAGCTCACTTGAGCGCCAGCAACCATCTGGCTGCAGCCTCGTGTCAGCTGCTTGGGGGCTGCAGGCCCAGGAGATCTGCCACAGCCATGCAGAACCCCAGAAGGAAGGACACGCACTTGTTCTCATTTGTAGCTACCACAGAGACTAACATGAGCAGAGTTATCACGATGCTCTCATATAAACAAGCACAAACAGTGAGGAATATAGTTTAGACCTTCCACTCTAGCAGTGCTCAGATATCAATCAGAACCTGAAATAGTCTAAGTCTCCTTCCCGCTTGCAAGGAATAAACATGGAAAAAGTTCTATTCTCTTCTACCACTGTCAGTTTTCAAAGGAAAGCCTGGGAACCAGATAGGTGCTGGCTAAATTTCTTACCTAGATGTTGAAGGTCTTTCTCCTTATAAAGGCGAGTCACCCGCTCCAGCAGCTCCCACTTCTCGCAGCAGCCTTTGTAGTTGACAAAGTTGCGCGCCAGAATTTCCTTCAGCTGCCGCACCGTGAGCGCATCAATATCCCCAATGCTGGTCAGATCGGAAAGAGAAGCCCTCCGCCCCTGCACCAGGTTTTCTTCCGAGTCAACAGACTGAAAGGAAACAAAGATGGAAGAATTTTTGTCCCTCGATACATAGCACCACAGTTTAAATCAGCTTTGAACATGCACACTAACAGGACCACGTCTGGATGTACATATAGCTTGAATTACTGTGTGAAACCCTCCATTTGCATGAAAGAAATCATATTATTATTATAGGAAACCATTCCTAGTATTACCAGGTCTACATGACACTAGCTTTTTCTTACATGGAGGACAAGATAATGCTAAAGAGGGGGCAGTTGGGTCTGCAGGTGGATATAGTCTGAGTTACATTCTAGCCACCCATCCCTCCACAGCAATGATTCTGCAGTGGCAAATACAGCCTAGTGTTCCTTGTCATCTGTCTAACTCTGCGACACACAAACCTGTGTCTCCTCCTCTGCTGATGCTTCTGCTGAATTCTCAACTCCTGCCATATCGACTGGGCTTGGAAGTACATACCCATTTGCCTAAAAGAGGAAATAAAGCTTTCACCAACAGTGTATATCTGTGTGTCCAGACAGAAATGAGCTTGATACGTTCAGCAAAACTACAAACACTGCCTGTTGAAATGATGGGCTGCAGCGCAAGGTAAAAACGAAGCACACTGGTGGGAGATGTTTCCTGCATGGTACTAACAAAAGCAAATCAATTTTAAACACAGTAAATGCTATTTAATACTGAAGCATCCTATCTGACCCTTTAAGGTCCTGCTTTATTTAAGCTCTGTAAAGTACTTGGTCAGGAAGCTCCCATGCGATGATCCTGTGAGGCTTATGAGGCCTGGATCAGAGGGAAACCAAATCTGTAGTGACTCGAGATGGAATTGATGCAGAAAGAGAAGGAGCAGATGCTCTGAGCACTCAGAGTAAAAGGAACTGCAGAGCAATCCTGAGTGGCTTCCCTACTGATAAGGGAGGGCGATGTTACCGTACTGGTTAAAGCAGCAGTGACTCATTAACACTTGCAAAGCGAAATAACAATAATGATGAAAGAGCCTGAACTGCAGCAGGATGTCATGGGAGTCGAGACAAGGAGCTGAAAAAGCACCATAGGCAAGTAATGGAGGATGGTAGAGCTGAACGTGGAGGTAAAAACTGGGATGGCAATACCCAGAAACCTGTCAAACAATAAAAAGGCCAGTCTAATCATATGTAAAAAATGTTCCCAATCCCCTCTCCAAGTCCCCCCTCCCCCCAAAATGCTATTCCATTAGTACATCTGTGAGGGCAAGAAAAGATAAACTTTCAGTGCTCTGGTCCACAGTCCTATTAACTTAGTAATAGGACTGAGAGCAGATGTTGAACATTGTGTAAACTTCCCTTGCCAAATAGGAGAAAGACAAAGCAAAGCAAAGTCAATAAAAATAATGAAATTCAAATGCCCTTAACAGGGTTCAGAATTAAGCATATACTGAAGACTAATAACAAATTTGGGGTTTGACATCAAGGTGCAAAAGACACCAAAAACCATGCTCATCCCCCAGCCTGTCTCCCAGAATCTTACAGCACGCTTCTTGTGCTGCACGTGAATTAGAGAGAAAACTGTCTCGTCTAATACCTACATGCAATTGTCAGAAAGTTATTAACACCAACAAACAAGACAGATCTGTGCACCAACACAGGTGTCAAGTGCCAAATGAACCATTACTCATAGAAATGTCTCAAGCCAGGGTAACTGTGAAGCCCATAGGACCTCAGAATAGTGCTGTTTTTCTCAAAGTGTCCAGGATATTCAGTCCTGCCCACCACAATAATTCTACTAGTACAGAAAGTGAGAAGAGCACATTAGAGCCGGCGCGGCAACAAAGCAGCATAAAATAACTCATTTACCTCCTTAATTGTCTTTTAGAGTAGTAGCAGATCCTCACTTCAAAATTCAAATAAACTGGAAAGATCATATGTAAAATAAAACTGAGAATTTGCCAGCTATTCTACACAGAAGCTCTCCATGATTTTGAAGGAGAAATCCTTAATGTAAAACCTTTCTGGCATATTTCCTACTTGGAAAACCTCCCAGAATATTTAGCAGTTAATCCAAAAAACAAGGATGAATGAATATGCAAAAGATGCTTCTAGCTAGAGACTGCACCTGTGGATGTTCCTGAGCTAGTGGACTTGAGATGGGGTCTGCAGACAGTGGAGAGACATCACGTGAGGTAGAAGAAGCTCTGCTGCTCGGTGGGAGAATCACGAAGTCTTGCTGTCCAGAGGCACTGCTATTGAAAGAAGGTGTTTGTATCTGATCTTCTTGGGTCATTACAGGTTGCTGGCCAAGAATCAGAAATACCAGGTCCTCCTTTTCCCGACACAGCTCTGTGGAAATGTCACGGAGTGCCAAATAGTCTCGCAGATCCTTCACCTTCATCTTTATCAACTCTTCCCGCTGGAAAGCTGTGGCTCGGACCCGCTGGCACAGGTGGCAGAGACGGGGACCGCTCTCGGGCTGACTCGAGCAGGACGTGCAAAAATTCTTTTTACAGTCCAAGCAGACGTGCTGGTAAAGAGAAGGGAACAGAATCAAATGAATGTGCCAAGCCCAGAGACACAGGTGCACAAGGACTGTAGTGCTCCACTAATCTGGAAGCCAAAACAGGTCGTAACTCATGTTAAAGCTTAATCAAACCCTTCTAATTGATGAAAAAATGTCAAGCATGTTATGCACGCTCCTAGATGAGGAGATGGCTCCGTCCCATGAACTGATCTCTAGATTCCTCACAGTTCTCAGAAAAGCACTGCTAACACTCTAATTGCCTGCAATGAAAAAAAAAATATTTTCTTAAACAATTCCCTCAAATGACATGAGCTTCCTGAAGCTTATTTTGGAGCCGCTGAAACAGCTAAAGTCCAAACTGAAATCAAGAGATATCTGTGAGGCAGCAGACTCTGCAAGTGAATCAGAGTTAGCTGTTCATTGCTCTACAAAGCAATGAAAAGATGCTCTGTTCCTTAAGAGATCTCTAGCATTGGAGGGAACTACCTATAAGCATCTCTCTATTCAAGTTTACTACTTGCTAAACACAACATCCCATACCTTTTTTTCTGTTCTTACAATTTGCTGCAATCACTAAACCAAGCTCTATTTCTCACCATAAGAGGCAAAGAAAACAAGGTCTACAGTGTCAGACAGACTTCCAAGAATTCCTCATTGTATTTATGCAGCAAAAATAGCCAGCTTATTTTAAAAATAATATGCACACTGTGTTCCAGTTAGGTGCTAGACAGAAAGTGTTGGAAGTTTTGGAAATATAAGGCCCTAGATAATCTAAATAGCTTTTGAACAAGTTCAGTTGTTTAACATCTCTATTTTTATGCTGTTCTGATACCAACACTCAGGGCTTCATCTTCAGAAGTTCCAAGCACTCACAGTTCATGTTGACTTCTGTAGCAACTTGACTGTTTAACACTTAGGAAAGTCAAATTCTGCATTTTCCAATAGGAATAGCAGCTGAACAGCCACATTACAGACCATTAAAAAAAGTCCTGAGGGAAGAGAAGAACTGAATTATTTCATTGCTGGTGAAAACTGCTCGTTAACAGTTTTGGGGAAGACAGTTTCTCCACAAAACAGGGAGATGCACAGGCAGCCACCTACAGACTTTCACTTCCCTTCTAATCCAGGCAGCCCGCGTTATTTTTACCCGTAACAGTCACCTCTGGAATGACTCAGCAGGCACAAAGTTTCTTCTTTTCTTTTTTCTTTTTTTTTGATATTACTATTCTGAAGGGATTTGTGCATATATGTTTGCTTGTTCCAGTAGGAGCTGGAGCAAAAGTAAAAATACATTTCAGAAAGGCCAGTTGGTAACAGTAATCTTGCGTCACCAGAGTTCTGGACCAGACGTTTTACCATCAACACTTTATTTCTACATCTACTTGGACTAGAGAAATAACTTCCCCCATTCTATTTGTGAGGTACCATAAATTTGCCCTTAACATCCTGACCCTTTAGAGCTAAGCAAAGAGCTAACATGAAGACTTGGAGAAGCAACAAATATAAACAGACTAAAAAGAGTTGTTTCATGAATTCCTTCTAGTGACTGAAGAACATTTTCAAAGCAAGCAGATGCTCCTCACACTTAGAAAGGTGTGAGGATGCTCTGTGTGTTTACAGGAGAGTCCTCCAACCCCTCTGGAACCTGGCAGCCCCTTTGCCCCATGCACCTCTTGCAGTTAAAACTCTCAGACTTCTGCTATAGACTGGTACTAGGCCAGACCTTGGAAAGGGTCTGACATTAAAGCATTTTAGGAGGAGAAAATTTCTCTGCTTGTGCAAACTTGAAGCCTCATCTCAAAATTCCTCCTTATTGGTAGGCTCACTAAGTAAAAGTACTTCCTAACAACCACAAACCGTAACAGGAAGGACAACCTCAACAGTCTGTCTGATTTTGAAAAAAAACTTCCTCAACTTGATCATTATAAAAAACATTAATAGTTGACCGACTCACTTTTGACCCTAAGATTTCTGAGAAATGCAGCTAACTGCAAACCCTCTGGGCAGAGCCATGTGCACATGCGTGTAGAGCAAGTGTCTCTCCCAGCTCATGGGTGCGTTGAGGAGGTCACACGAGATCAATGGATGATGAGAACCCCTTCCTTCTCTCAATGAGCATCCCCCAACAGCCAAACTATCAGAACTGGGTCAAAAATAAATAGTTCTACTCTGGAGGAAAAAAGAGAAAAGAATTCCTCATGCTCTGGAGACCAACAGGTTGGCCCTAAAGGGGATGACCAAGAACCTTCTGCCCAGAGAACCCCGGGCTGGAGCACTCGAGTGTTCAGAGAGTCCAACTCGAGTGAGCCCTGAACAAGGGCAACGTTATTCAACATACTTTTTGCAAGCAATTAACAGCAAAAGCACAGGAGTCTGCCTTATAATGATACACTTGAGAAGCCAAAATTAAAATAAGCACGATAAGCTCTTGCCTATCAGTTCAGCTTGAGGAGTTATCTTCAGAGAAAAAATCCCCAGCCTGTAGCTGAGCACCGAGTATTTACACATGCACAGGCGCCGCTTGCTGCATCTCAGTATTAAGCAGCCTTCAAATCTTTTCCTACGTTTGTTGAACTCTGTGAGGGCCACAACCGAATACAACTTTCTCTGCAGAGCAATTTATTTGAAATATCAGTGTAAGTTAAAGCCTGTCACCGTGAGCCCGGGCTTCTCTTAAATGACACTTGCTTTTTCTAATTGGCAGCACAATCACAGGGTCGTCAACACAAGCGCTTCGATACTTGGACTCAGAAGTCGGTCCCGAACTGAAGATGTCCCTGGATGTTTGCTCCGACAGCTCCTCTCCCAGAGATGCCACCACTGGGCTCTGATACACTTGGCTCTTCTCTGTATTAAGGATAAAATTTAGAAATGTCTTCACTACAGCTACTGTTGGTGGGGATTTTCTTGGTTTCTTTTTGATTTGGTTTTTGTTGTTGGTTTTTAATCTTATACTCTAGCTTGCCAGGAGCTTTTTCTGTAAATATGCAAAGAAAAACAGCTTCCTGGAAATGTCAGCCAATTTGAGGAACCAAATCAGAAAAAGGGGATGAAATGACAATATTGCATGTCCCCAAAATCGCCTGGTACAGCTTTCTGAATGCAGGGAGGGAAATGAAGAGTGCTTGCTTTAAATTAAAAGACTGTGTGGAACCTGTTTGCTACAGAAAACCAAGATCAGACAAGTTACCTAAGAGGAAAAAACAAAACTATTCCGATTATTTTTCCTACCACAACTAATTTTATATCATTAAAAAATGCTCCTGCAGTTAGTTGAAAGCACCTTATAAGTCCATGTTCCATTCAAACGTCCCCTGTCCTAGTGCTTTCAGCAAGTACCAGGCAGCATGGAAATTAAAATAACAGCTATGATAAAGGGTCAAGTACCTTAGAAACCACTGTTCTGCTTTACTTTCATTTTTTTTTAAAACCATCTAAGTTATTCATAGGGTCTCTTGTGTGGAAGGAATTCATTTTTACCTATTAAGATTATACAGGTATTCTAGTATAAATATTAACTGGACCCTACAGTTCTAAGGAACTGCCTCTTCTGGGATAAAATGCAGAGTTTTTCTCTCATTACAGCAAAGTGAGATTTCATAGGTCTGTGAGTCTACATCGACAGAATCCAATTCAGGAATTAAAATGCTGACTATTTGAAAGCCATTTTCCAAGCAAGTTGTAGGTGCCACCCTCGATCTCAATATTGTCCTTGGAGACTGGAGACCAAGGGACGGGCTGTAGCCCTCTGGTCCCAGAGCTCACGGCTCAGGAGTCGCGGTGGGAGAAAGGAGCACGAGCCTGTGGGTTAGAACCCCCCTTCCCAGCACAGTAGATAAATCTCAACCTCATTTTCATTGATAGTCTGCACTGAATGGGAGCAGCCGAGACACAGGCACACATTGTATTCTGCTGCCCCAGTTACAGAGACTGTCAACGCTGGCAGGAAAGCAGCGAAGCCGCTGGGGCCAGAAATATCTCAAACATCCAGTGCAGATCCACCACTCCGTGCTCTCCAGAGCTTCACCTGGCACGCACAGGTCTGGGTTTCCCCACACCTGGAGCAGTGCTGAAGAACAGCACACAGGACACTGCTTCGATGACAGCTGCTATTAGAACATGTGTTTTAGAGGATACCAGGGCCTGTGGGACCACGACTGCAGCACTGATACCGCAGCGGTGGCCTTTACTGCCTCAATGTCTTTCATTTCAAAAGTTAACACTAGTTGCAGAATGAATCTTTTTCAATGTGCCTTTTTTTGAGATGTTTTCCCATTTCCTGCAAACGTTATAGCTTTTTCGAAGCAGCATCATAAAAAGATATCCTAGTAAAGCTTTTTAGAAGGTGCATTTCTCCAGATCAAATGCTTTGCATCAAATGCAAATTCTATCCTCATTCATTAGCTTCCCTTTAGTAAGGCACTGTATGGATCAGGCACTTATTAAGCAGCAGAGTTTGGACTCTAATGAGCTTTCTTCACCAAAACATTTATCTCAAAGCATTATGGAAACCCTCATGTTTAAATAATTTCCCAGCTGGGGTCTGCAGACTAATTAAAAACCTCATGGCAACAATCATTTTGGCAACTATATGCTCAAGAATGAAGTTTACAAACAAGATAAAATGGGTTTAGTCTTTTGTTCTCTTCTGTTTTCCTCCCTTTGGCACAGAGCTGCAGCAATTAAGCCCCCATAACCTTACATGGCTTTTTAGCAGCAATAGTTTGGATATAAAAATATAGGCACATCTTGCACTGGAGGCACAGGCTTGTTGCCACTACTTAAGAAAAAAAAAAAAAAAAAAAAGAAAAAGGACATTAGCCTTTTTAAAATAACAAATTAAAATCTAATGTCCAAGTTAATGCTCCTTGAAGTGATTGCAAGCAGCTTGGCATTCTTCACTCAGGGCCTGGGAAAGCCAAGTCTACTGAAGGTTAGCTTCCACATTTCCAGTTATCTTAAATTACGTCTGCTAATTGCAAAAGAATGACTACATGCACGGACACACAGACAAGCTGCCTCTCTCCGTGCGATCCAGCCTCAGCTCCGGGGCTTCGTGGGGCACATGTTTCCCATCAAACTGGCTCTGTGCGACTCGGCCGAGGCAGCCGGCGCCGCGGGGCCGCGCGCTGCCCGGACCCACCTGCGCGGCGGGGCCGTCGAAGCGGGTCCCACACGCCGTGCAGCCCTGCTCGGCGGCCGTGGGCGACGGGTACGAGCTGTAGCCGGGGTTGGAGTAGGCCTGCGCGCGGGCTCCCGGCTGCGGCGGCGGCGGCTGCATCTCCTCGGGGGAGCCATCCAGGCAGAACCAGTTGCAGCAGCTTGCCCACATAGTAACTGGGGGGAAAAGAGAGGAAAAACGGGTTACAAGCAGGACACGGGAAGCAGCCTGCCAGCTACCACGAGAACAAGGCATTAAATGCATATTTAAGTTTCCCACCATCAATTTGCTTCTGACAGCGTGTGATAAGAGTGGATTTTTCCTAGCTTACAAGTATGCACAAAAACCACACGTCCAGGACAACACAACAAGCCTTTGGTGAGGAAGGGCACACAGAGTTGCAGGATGGTTGCTACTGCAGTTCCTAGAGTTAAGAGATCACAGCAAGGCTAAAATTAAATTTATATTCCAGTCAGCTGTTCGAGCCTCTGTAATCAAGTTGACTGTAATAGCCTGTCACTATTCCATATAAATCATAATACAGAGTTTTATGTGGATCGGGAAAGATAACAAGCTCAAATTATGTCTCATACATCTTACTTAAACGAAATCAACAGCAAGATCACAGGTGGGTATTCTGCAATTTTATTCCAAATCCCTTTATAAAGATAATACAGATCTATAAACACGAGACAAGGACAGCAATGCCACTCCTGATTTAACATGCCAGGTCTAAAACATTATGCAGCAAGTAAGTTTTACTAGCCTAAGAAAAATCAAATATTAACTTCCACTGATTTCTTTGGGTAAGTAACTGTATATGATTTAAAAATATATATTTATTTTCTTGCAAAACAAGTAACAGGATCTATACACTTACCTGCAATCCTAGCAACCCAGTGGGAAATGCACCGTTTTGCAATCTTCTAAGACCACCCATGCAAAAATATTCCAGAACAACACAGTGCTATGAACTTGCGCTTGGGAGTTTACAAAGAAATCTGAATTCATCTGGGCATTCAGCTTCTAGAGCACACACCATGTGTCATCACTTGCTGGTAAACAGAATACAAATTGCCTTCTCTGCATTTCTGCATTCACATTGCAGCTCCTGAGCTACATTTCTTTCACATCTTAAAAGTCTGCTCTGTCACTGACAGCGCTCAGCAACTGCTCAATTTTCTGGAATTCAAGTCTTGCTCAGCTATACAGACGCTTCATTTCTTTCCCCTCAGGAAATGTTGCTATTGTAAAATCTGGATTCCCAAGGGAAGGCACTGGTTTGAGCCCTAAAGGTTAGCTGGTATAATAAATACACCAACACACCACCTTTTTTTTTTTTTTTTTTTTTTTTCCTTTTTTTTTTCTTTTTTTAAATAGGCTGTGCTCAGTTAACTCTATTGGGCTGATAAACTGGGAAGCTTTTGCAGTTTGGTGCCATTCCAATTTCTGCAGCTTTAGGGGCATCTTTAATCCTTTCAAAGCCGCGCTGAATCTGGCTTGTCAAAGCTCCTGCTGTCACTGCAGAGGCCACACGCTCCCGCAGGCCACGTACCCAGGGCGGCCTGCGGGCTCAGCAGGTTTCAGCGTTTAAGTGAAAATCGACAGATCTGGCAGATAACCCATTTGCCATGGAAATGATGTTCACCGTGCAGCATTGCAGACCGCGCTTAAAATTGCAGCGAGAATTGCAACAAGGAAGCTGGAGGCCCTTGTACCAGCGGTGCTTATGGGCAGCACTTGGCTCGAAGGAGAAGGTGTCCCAGCCGTGGGACGAAGGAGGAGGTCACCAAAGGCACAACAGCACAACACTTATTATGGATAGCCTCAGATATGAAAATTATCGAGTGCTGATACCATCGCACACTGGAAATGCCAGGGCTGAAGTCAGCCCGTGCGTCCTCCATCCCTGCTGCCCACGCACGCGCCGAGCGCCGGCACAGGCTCTTGCGGGCGCCTTGGCCACCGTCCTCCCACACCCTGCGAGCTGCTCTCAGCCATAACAAGCGAGTCGCGGCGCTGCTCCCGGGCGGGCTGGCCAGCAGGCTCGCTCGGCAGCAACGGGCTCGCTCTGCACGGACCCGCTCCCAGCACTCGCCGCCGAACCGGGCGGCAAAGCCCTTTGGGCCCCGACGAACTGGGCTGCGTGTTCCATCTCCGTGGACAAAAGCTGCTCGCAGAAGATTACAAGCTTAAACGCAGTTATTATTTATAACCATAAATAAGCAGCAACAAAACCAGTACAAGCTCCTCCTGACACGCAGGGATCTGAAGCCTGGAAGTGCTAATGAAATAGCTGCAGTGTCTTAGCCCAGCATTTAATTTCCCATGCCCCAGCACTGCCCCCGTGGAAGCAGAGGTAATTACCATTTGATAAACACCAAGAGAGAAGCATTCCCCACCACAGAAATAACACCCAGTCACTTGCGCTGCAATCAAACACATCCTGTAATGCCATACATAAACAATTACGCTTTTTCCTTCTGCACAGTAATTCCCGAGCAGTTAATTTCCCTCACAAGTTAATGTATCTATTGAAAAAAAACATTACAACTGCATTTCATTTTAATGCCCGCTGTTTGGAGGTTTGATTTGTTCCTAGGAATTGCAAGCCCCAATACCATAAAGCTCTGCAGCGGAGCGATCGCTCGCAGCCTCCATGGGGAAACGGTGCGTCCAAGCGCTCCGCATTTCCAAGGACTCCTGCAAACCGAAGGCCACCCACGATAACAGAATATACAAACGCTCAGGCTGCCCCCAAACCTTGTTTTCCTAAAGAGACAGCCCGCTAATTCTCCCTGAGACACTGCAGCAGGTCAAACGCTGGGAAGAAAAACATGGGGGAGGGCACAAGGAGGGACGAAGGAAGAGGGAGCTCAGTGTTCATCTTAAATTCTATCCTTGCTTTATGCCTAGGAAAATAAATACAGGGTTGACAAAAGGCTCAGATACTGTTTCAGACGAACATGCATCCTGCTCGTCTAAGAAAGCACAGAAGGGAAACTTCCATAAACAAACAAGAACCAGGGCTGTCCTCCGAGCTGTACACTCCTTCCCAAAATACTTCCCATCTTTTAAGAGGAAGGCGCACATGGAAACAGTCCTGCATGACACGGCTATGGTACCCCAGCCTGCAATGACTTACACCAGGGTCCAATTAGTTTAAGGGCCTCTGCATTCCAAGTTATACCAGTTCAGGCCAGAGGCTGCCTAGTGCAGGATGTACTCTGACAAGGGGAAAAGCTGCCTTGTGCTGAGGTTTGGTCCCATACAGAACTGGGCTGCTTTTGCCTCCCCATGAATCAGCATCGCGGGAGGCAGGCAGGTTCCTCCCAAGCCCCGTCCTGCACCGCGCGCAGTCGCCTCGCGTGCCCGGTGCGGCACCCCGGCCCTGCTGCAAGCCAGGAATCTCCCCAGGAACAGTGTGAGATGCCTTCCACCCTCCCAGCTGCGCACGTCCATAGCGGTCCGAATGCGGGGAGAGCTCCCAGATGTCCCCATGACGCACCCAGTGCCACCACGATGGGCACGGAGGAGCCAACACCACCCCAGCTTAGTCAGTAGATACCAGGGGCTCTTTGCCAATTGCCAGCGGACCACGGTGGACGAAAACCAACTACTCGGCTCATAGCAGGGACAGCGCCGTGGGCTGATGTGTAGGAGCTTAAAACACTGCTGAAGCTCTGTGAATGCTGGCTGTGTTACTAAGCAGATTTGACCGAGGCTTAAGATGCTGCTAAAACTTCTCTTTATCTGCCTATAGCTCCTCCAAAAAGAAAACATGAAATTGAGCCAAGATTCAGCAGCTGTTCCAAGGTAGATTTTTCCTTTGCTCCATAGCGCATCATTTAGAGGTCCGAGGAAAAGCACTGCCGGAGGGAAAGGGCTGGCAGTGGTGGCAGAATCCCAGGGTGAAGTTTGAGCATCGCAGCCAAGGGGTGCTGCGCTCCGCAGAGCCTGCCAGCCCCAGCAGATGAAGGGCCATTCTGCGCGGAGGGAGTCCCCAGGTGCCCGTAGTGATGGATTCCTGCCCTGCCTCGGGCTTCCCAGGGGATGAGCTCCTTTTCCGCCATGCCCCAGGGCTCAAGGAACCCTTACGGTTACCTGACCAGCATTAACACGCTCCTCTGGAAAAGTTACCATCATCATCCCAGGAATTCTCAGACGTCATCTTGAGCAAGAGACGCATAGTTGCCGACACGACTGACGTTATAGGCGTTATTGATCCCAGCACTGTCATTTATTCTTAGCATATTCTCACACAGCAGCCAGGGGGAAGCAACCATGTAGCTGCAGGATGGCAGGAGAGGATGTTCCTGGGAAGCAGAAAGCTACACGGCAGCTGCTGAGCGGACGGGCTCCTGGCAAGGCAGCAATTCCTGTCCTGACCCCTGACTGCACGCACGGGGCATCGGCAGTAGCAGAGAGAGGGAAACTACCAACGGTGGAGACGTAAGAAGATCACGGACACCAAAATCTGAACGCGAAACACATCCATCCACATGGCAGCCATCGCACTGGGCTTGTTACTAGGAGAGGAAAGGGCAGGAGTGAGATAGTTCGGGTTTCTTTAACTTTCTTTAAGGCCAGAAGACACCCAGCAGATACCAGAGGAGGCAGGGAGGACAGCAGTGCTAGCACCCAGCTCACCAGGACTGGCAATGTTCTAGCTCTTTCCCCTGGTTTTTGAGCAGAAGAGCGAATTTCGCTTCTCCAGCTGTTCATTAACATGCTCTATACACTACAGTTAGCTCTGTACAAACTCGCATGCATCATTTCATTCTGGAAGAAGTATCAGCAATGTTGAAGTCTCCTCCCCATACACTGTTGGAGTGTAATAATAATGCAAGCCTGGATTTTTATGCTTTCTGTCTTCATTTATATATACATATTTTTCAACCCAGGCTCTTCCTATAGATAAAACATTTTAATGCCATGACCAGAGACCAATGTCTACATACACAGGATTTATTACAAATACTTTGTTTATGTCTGCCCAAGGATAAGCTTTGGCTGTATAGTAAAACTTTGAGTTACATTTGAAAATAAATATTTTATTTTCCTGAAGAAGCAAACAGCAAGGAACTAAAGCAAGAGAAAGGCATTTCTCAATCTTTTGAGTTTTTGGCTCAGTGCAATAAAGCTGTCAGTGACTGTGCCTGGCCTCCCCTTTTGATGACTGCTGAGGAATCTGGGGGGCTGCAAAAGGTCCAAGGAGAATCCTGAATTAAAGGAATCAAAACCAATTGAGCTCCCACGAGCAGCTGATTTTGCTCCCACATGAAGAGAGACAAAAGCAACAAGTATTCCTACACCTACTGAGAGTTCTTCAGACACCAAGAAGCCAGGGCTGCTGACCCCTGAGGCTACTGCCGATGAGGAATGGTGCCAAAAAGGGAGGGAGATGCAAAAAAAGCAGCAGCTTTGCTAGAGCGGGCTTGCCAACAACAACGTTGGTTCACTATCCCCACCAGCTGCCCCGCACCTCCCAGCGAGCAGCCAGTGCTGAGCTGCTTTCTGTTTGCTCCCAGAACCAGCAAGCTCCTCGCTCCTCCAGGAGTCCCCAAGAAGCCATCATCCACAGCCACGGTCGCCCCACATTTCAGAAAATGCCTGTGGCCCAGAAGCACCTTCTCCTGTTTCTCAGAGGTTTCCATGAGGACTGTTTCTCCATGTCTCCCCCTCATCCCTTCCTTCTTTGCCGCATACCAGGGAGCTGCAGAACGTAGCCAGGTCTGTGTGTGTCAAATACAGGCACTATGCAATAATATCCACATATAACAAGAGCCTTCTCCACCACCAACTGGCCTCCACAACAGCAACTCATTGTAAGACACCATTCTCACATGAACTCCATGAGATAGGAACCGATGTGTTTCACAAAACCAGTACTTTCTGACATCTTAGTGCACTGAAATCTATTCAAAAAGCCAATATGGTTTTAAAATATCCACATGTGGCTACTGCACTTTTTGCATGTATTATTCCATGCTGCACCTCCTGCAAAAAACATCCGATCTTTTTATGAATGCTGTTTTACACTGGCTTAAGTATTTAAACAGTTAATCACCCTGGTGCCTCATTAATACCATTATACTGTTGTCTATTGTTACAAATTACTTTTTATAGCAAATCTGCACAGATAAGAAATGCCATGCTAAAATTAGTTCTATCAGCAACCCAGCACTCAAACTGAATTCATTTCTTGGTCAAAAATTAGTATTTACTTGATATCTGTGCTCTAGAATGCTAAAATTACATTTATTCTTTAAGTATTATTCTATGCTGCTGAGTCAAAGGCACACAAACCCGAATTATGCAAAATGCAGTGGGAGGAACTTTAGGTAGAGTCAGGTAGAGAAGTCAGCAAATAAGTCAACACAGACAGCACAAGGGAATGGGGCAGGTTGTTGGTCTGAGAGTGACATCTGCAGAACTAGTGTCTGAACTAACACGAAGCAAAAGGAAATAAAGAGCAGGAACCAACTCCGGGTAGCTCTTGCGAGGTTTGCACATCCTATTCACTGCATGCAGCTGCTAGCTTGCACACAGCAGATTTTAAGTGTTTCATCAGCAAAGGTTACTAGTTCACACGTGTCCAAGGTGATATTACACCTATTTTACAATAATACATTACCAAGGTCTACATTACAGCTAGGAACATGAAGATTCAGGGGAAGAGAAGACAATTTTGTCTTGCGAGGGAGACACTTCATCTTCTATTTTACTCTATGCCTGCAAAATACCTAGATATTTCACATCTAAAGCATGTAACAGAATAATTTTCATGAACGCAAATCCACAAAGGCTCACCACTCTGAGAGGCTGCCCAGCTACAGAGGTGGAGGGGACATTTGGGTCACACTGTGCCAACTTTGCTCAAAACTGGGAGTCCAAGCTTGTTTCTGTGGCATCTGCTCAGGCTTTTGTGTGCAGAGAGGTGGAGGCTGCCGGGCACGGCTGGGCTGGCAGCCGAGCAGCACGTCTGTATCCTCCCATCCAGCAGCTGCCTCTGCCGGAACGGGCAGAGCGATGTCGGCACCGCGTGCCCCTGGTCTAGCTCTTCACCACGGCCCACGAGCGGCTCTCAGCTCGCAGTTTCACTCGTGCTTTCTGCACACCCATCGGTGGATCCTGTCCAACACAGCCTACTCTGTGCTCTGCCACCCGAGTGCCTCCTCCCAAAGCCGCTGCGAGCAGGTCCGGGTGCTGCGCGCGCGGGACGCTGGAGCCTGCGCTCCCCAGGCGCTGCTCCTCGCAGCACACGAGCCCAAAGGAAGAGAGTTTGGCCACGCACCAGCATTTTAATCAAGGAAGTGACATCCATTTACCACGGAGCAGAAAGTAAACAGCACGGCCGGGTGGGACGGGGGCAAAGGCGAGCGGGGAGAAGCTGGAGCGAGGCCAGGCAGCTCCAACAGAGACAACCACACACAGCTCACTGAGACGCAACACGCCAGCGTGTTGAATTACTGCCGATTCCAAGAGAAATAAAAATACCACAGTAATTCCCCTAGTTATAGTGTACCGTCATGCAAACAGAGACCTTTCTATACTGCTGAAGATGACTTACAATGGAATAAACCAACTGCATGGTAAGCACTAAAGGAGGACTAATTAAAAAGAATGAGCAAAAATGAGAATATCAGATCAAATAGCTGGAAAAAAAAAAAAAAAAAGAGACTCCAAGATCATTTTAGAGCTTCCTCGGTGTTTACCAGTGTGCTAAGCTACACATAAGCTGCAGGTTGGCTGCCTTCTGAAGCTGATGGTCAGTTTGTTGGGAGATGCAGCAGCAGATCCTCAGCAAAAGCCACCAGGCTTGGTGAAACCCTCCAAGGTCGGGCAAGCACAAGGGATCCAAGCCTCAAGCACCGCCTTGAAACTGCAAGTCTTCAATTCTCATTTTAAGATTGAGAAAATGCTTTCAAAGCCATGTGATCATGCAGCACCACACAGGAAGTCAATTCCCAGAAGCAAACTCTCACTTGACTCCCTTGCACCTGAGTTGCAGCCTCATATTCACCCACTTTCTTCCACCTATTCAGCACTGGGGAGCAACATGAGCAGCTTGGAAATGCTGTTTTGTTTTATAAGGAACTGGGCACCGGGGGTGCATACTATTTCAGTATAAACTGTTTATTTTGACCCAAAATTGCACTCTATCTATTGAGAAATATTTAGATAAAAAGTTCTTCCTGCTATTTATTATAATTACATCTCTAGACATCTGCCAGGAGGGAAATTCTACCAAAATCTGCTTTTTCTTTTGCAACACAGTGATGATCTTTCAGCAAGTTAACAAACAACAAGAAAAGCTCAGTGATTAATGAAATCATGTGACTAGTTTTAGACCATTATTTACTTTACCCTATCTTAATTGCTTCGTGCCATATCTCTGCCGTCCTCTATCCTGCTATGCTGAAAAGCAAAAACTCTGCAGCTCTCTTACTGTTGTAGGTCACATCACCAAGACAGAATTGAGGTAGCTGTAACACACAGCATAAACCAAGTGAGCAAGAAGAAAGCTCTGGAGATGTAGGATAGCAAAGAACTTATTTTGTTATCATCCCCACCTTCCTAGCACGTTTGATGGGTACAGATGTGTCTTTTTGTCCTCCCTCCACAAACCAACAGCCAAAATGGAAGCTCCCTGTCAAAAGTTGAGCAAACAACAGTCCAGAGCTCCTGGATTATTACATACCAGTTCAACCTCTGTTTTTCATTATGGGAAAAAAAGTCGAAGCTGCCTTGCATGCTGAAATATTTTCACTGCTCATTCACATCATTGCAGTCATACTTGGATTTAGTTCCAGTCAGCTGATTTTTTTCAAGCAGTGGGAAGCTGCTAAAATTATAATTGCAGTATATAGCAATGAACCACTAAAAGAAAACCTAAAAAATTGAACAACTGCATCATTTCCCTAATCCAGCTCCATTCAAGTGAGATCTTCATTCCACCCTCTCCAGATTTCTCAAATCCCACTTAACCCACTCCGTTGTGGCAGTAACAGGGTGAGGACAGTTCAATCTGTGCCCACCTGAAAGCCAGAAACAGTCTCCAAAGCCACAGTTTGATCTTCTCGGGAGTATTCCTCCTCACACCACAAATACCTTGCTCCCTTCTGCTCCCTACTTTACCCATAATAGAAACTCACTCAAAGTTTCTGCTGCTCTGCAGAGCCCTGCTGTGAACTTCTGTATTTAGCTGTAAACAAGCAAAAGAAGTTTCAGTTTCACTTGTGCATCAGAGGAACAGCTTTGAATCACCCCAGCTTTCAAAAAGCAAAATGTTCATCCCTGTTGGATGGCTCTATTGGTATTCCTATCCTAAACTGGGGAATGCAATGAGCGGGACAAGGCAGGCAGAGGAACAGGATAGCTTCACTTGAAGCAAGCATTTCAGGTTGCATTTTCATCATATTACCATGGTTCTCATTTCAGATAGAAAGAGATCAAGCTATTTCTGTTGAAATCCTTGGCCCAAGAGGCCTGTGATGACAGCTGTGCATCTTGTGCCATTACGACAGCAGGTTTCTCTCCAGCTGAATAAATCAATATTCATCAACAGTTAATCCCTGGAATGAAACATAAATGTACGTAGGCTGCTGAACTGAGAAACAGGGGCATCACCCGAGCCATATCCCCTCTAGCTTATAAAAATCTTATTGTGAATCTATGGAAGCAGAGTGAGAACACTGTAGGAAAAATGTGAATTGCAACAATGTGCATAGAAACTCCTTATTCCACCTCATATACCAAGCACGTGCAGCAGGATTCGGAGAGATGAGGTACTATCTCTGAAGCGACAGTGCCCAAAATATGGAAAATTACAAGCACAACAGCAAGACTAATAGCATTATTCACCCAATAGCTGAGCTCCTACTGGAGGTTGCACTGTATCAGCATTAAGAATTACTTTAAATCCCTTTGAAATGTGTATGGACTGGTAGGCAACCTCTGACCTGTTCATCTGTAACCTAAAAAAAAGACCGTTTCATTTGGCTAGGCTAAACATACATAATTTAGGCACATTATAACATGTACAAACAATGCAAACTCATTCCTTAACCATGTTTATTCCAAAATTACATGAATTCAAATCCAAACAGATGCTGAAACAGAAAAATATGCAACTGCAAATTCTCTACGTTAGTAGGCATGTACTCACTCTCATCCCATCTAAAACAGTCTGAAAATTCTGTTCTCAGGCTGCAGAAATGCTCCTAAGTCAGTCAGCAGTGAAAGAAAGGTGGGTGCAGGATACTGGGCACTGAGAAGCAGTAAAGCTGGGTACTAATTTTATTCCTGAGACAGCAGAGAATACTGCAGTTGAAAAGTCAGTTCACTTACGGCTTAGTCATCTCATCTGTAGACAAGGAAAAACACCCCACCCTCATTTGTGGTAAGCTATTACAGGTGAAAGTTTGAGAACAACTTTGAAGGTGTTTTCTTAGAGCATTTCCATAAATACAAGATAGCACTTCAGGGCTAAAAAATATCCATTTAGCACCAAAGCGGTTGAAATTCAAGCTTACTTACCTGCAGTTCTGTAACCAGGGCTTGGGAACCAGGGGAGGGTTCAAGCCTTATCACGCAGAACTTGTCTCAAATTGCTTACAAACATTCCTAAGATGGATGTGGTGAAAAAGTTCAGTTCCCAAACTGTCTACAGTAAAGTGTACCTATTTCTAGAGCTGAAAGATTCTCAGTTGCCAACTTTATCAGTCCCCTTTTTCTGTTGTTTCTGTTCTCTTCCTCCAGTTCCAGTCTCTACAGGAAATTAACTAGTAACCCACAATTGCTGCAGCTTGAAAACTTGGGTTTCAAACTGGAAAGTCAAAAAAAATAGCCATACAAAATAGCAACCACCAACATACAGTCCAGTATTTTGGGGTACCAAGTTGAAAAGTAAACTGAAAAAAACTCTTCACTAACTCTGCCATACAGAGGATTTCCAACATAATTCATGGAAACCTCTCTCATGAAAGGAAACACGTCTGCCTTGTGCAACTAAAATACAAAAAAAAAATAAAAAAAATAAAAAAATAGGCTCATTTTCCTTATTGTGTGGACTCTCTACACATAGCTTGGTAGAACATGGAAATCTGGTATCCAGCATCCATGCAGTGTGCCAGAAAAGGCACAACTGCGCGTACTGCTCTTGGTCACAGTTCACCTGAAATCACTGGAACTTGTTTTATGTCAACGAAAGCAAAACATCATGACTGTCAAAGGTGAAATAAGAGTTCGATCTGCTTGAACACTGTTCAGAAAGACTGAGAGGATACCAGGTAAAGAAAGCTTCAATGGTGTCTTAGGACGAGCATCTCGCGGATTCCATACCTATGCCACGGAGAGGAAATTTCCCATATAAGGCCCAAGCCAACAAGCAGCCTGGCTTCGCATTTCAGTTCGCAGCTTTTGGCAAGCCCAAGCATTCAAGCATCATGAGTCAGTGCTCCAGAAATCACTAGGTTTCATAAACCAATAAATCTGGTTGTTTTGTTTTTGTCCTAATTTGCTTTGGGTTTTCTCCTTCTTTTTCCTTCCTTCCTTGTTCCTTTGCAGCATGCAGGCAGCGCTGAATTTTATTTTTGCTTCTTCAGCTGTAAGGAACATGCTTTCCCTCTCTCCCATTCTAAGTTTGTTTGCTCTGTAAAACGACGGCAAAGCTTCTCACACGAGACTGGTGTTGGGGCGTTAAGAAAAATACACCAACTATATCACAGAAGTTGGGAGCAGATACTGTGCTGTCTTGTACTTTCACATAGCCCTTGAGCAAGGGAAAATATTTTTTTTTAAATTAAGCCTCAAAATATTTTTTTTCTGTGCTCACATCCAAAAGAAATAATAATAGCATATATCTTAATAATAGTTTAAGGAATAAATTATTAATAAGATACATGCATCCGGTTAGACTGAGGCGGTTTCCACTCTTTAATAGCTGACAGATAAAATTACGGTACCATACAAAATAAAATACTGCTCAAGTTGGTTTGGTTTTAGCTAATGGATCACTTCATTATCAGTGAATTTATCATTGACAAAAAAAAAAAAAAAGACATTCTTGATACCTGAGAAAGAATAACATCTTAAGAAGGTACTATGCTATCAAATAATAGCTTTTTTGAAAAAATAGGATTTTGTCAATGTTGTAAAATTCTCCCTTTAAGGGATCAGAACACTTACTAAATATTTTATGCTATTTCTTGCATAACTAGGAACTAAAGCTGGTCAGTCAAATATACAGCAGGTAATAAAAATTTATATCTTTTTCTTCACATTTGGTTTTATTATGGGAACTTTTAGAAAATATGGATTTGCATTACAATTTTCACTCATACTTGCATCCATTACTCCAGCCAGGACCACAGTAGCCTTCAGCTTTTATTATTAGAAGTCACATCCCTAAGTAAAAGAAAACTTTGGATTTCCATAACAGCATCTTACCGAGTTACTTTGTTTTCTACCAGAACACTGCTTAAAACAAAAAATCCTGCTGAATAGACAGGGCTCATTCCAAGTGCTATCAGCTTACTTGACTCAGACAAAGCAAAGCCTTTCATGAATTAGGCTTGGGTTCAGCCTACACTCCGGGACATGAAAAGCTTTCATTATGTGCAGTGGAAGAACACGTTTGAAAACGTGATACAAATAATGACATTTAGCATAGGAAAAGTGGAACTAAAATTGAAAGGGTGAAACTGTATTAAATATGTTATTTAATCATCTCAGAAATAGACATGTTCTGAAAAATCTTTAAATAGCTTTGCACCCACTAAAGAGCTCAGAGATGGCATATGTACCTTCTAGGACTACCAGATAAAGCTGCCTGCAGATCAGAGATGTCTCACAAAGCAGATGTTTGCAGCTAAAAAGAAATTTCACTAGTAATCTGTTTAAAATAGCATTCATTTGCTATATAGAAGTCGCCATTCACTAGTGCTTTGGATTCCAACTCACTCTGTGTACATTTTGTGAGCACCCCAATTCACCTGTGACGCTCCAGGGCAAGGCAGGCACTTGGCTTTAAATCCTTCCAGGAACTGCTGGCCTCGCGCAGGACGGCAGCCACCTTATTGACTTGGTTGTTTCCACTGCAGCGTGCGATGCCTCAGTGAGTAAGCAAAGCAAGAGGTATAAATAACAACCGAAAAGGAAAGCAAGAGGAAGTTTGTCAAGAGCAGGGTGAGGTCTTTGGTTTTGTTTTCTCAACTGCCTGCATCAACTCCCTGTCCCTTCCTTCCTGCAGCAGAGCAGCCCCTGTGACACAGGCTCTTTGACCAGATGAGATCTCACTCATCTCACCAGAGCCCTGGGCACACACACACACACAAAAAAAAACACGCAACTACAACGCAGGCTAGAAGCTGGCTAACCTTACAAGGAAGTCCGTGATGGCAAGCAATAGCTGATAAGCTGCTCAATTTGAGAAACGTGCGGTGGGAATTATGCAAGCCACAGCCTCCGATGTGAAGAAACCTGCGCTCGGAATCATAAACCCATAAATCAGTCACCATATAAACAGCAGCTCCAACTTCGAGTTTTTTGATTATAGGGTCAAAAGGGACTTTGAAATCTGCACTTTATTTGGAAACCAAAAAATAAACTGTTTCCAAACTATTGGGTAATGCTTGTGCAATGGCCTCAAGACAGTCAGTAATTTAGACAGCTGTGTGACCGGCCACAGAAGCTGCATTGGAGAAATATTCCTTCCTGGGAACAATTGAAACTTTCTCCAGGACGAAGTCCACACACAGAGAGCACTGTTTCCCAGCAAGCATCTAACAGTTTCATTATTGTTTAACCACCAAAAAACAGCTCCAGCCATCTATCAAGCTCGACATTTCATCCGTCTCTGCCGCTAGCCGCGAATGCGAGGCACATCTAGGAAGCGCTTCAAGGATTCGATAAGAAAAATTATTTTGTTAACCTAACAGAGAAACCATTTCTCTTCCTTTAACAATTAATTTACTCTTTTTGAAAACCTGCTCAGGAAACCAAGGGCCTGCTTGTCCTCTAAGTGATAAAATTCAAGTATGTATTAAAAAAAAAAAAAAAAAAAAAAAAAGCTCTGTTTGATGAATAAAGCTCCATTTTAAGAAAAGCATAAACCAAATCCTCTGCAGGAGGGGTTGAACGCAGTGACAGAGGCTGCCCCGTGGCAGGGTGACGTGGCTGTGCCTTCCTCCGCTCCCCAATCCCGAAGGGCTGCAGCTCAGCAAAGCTCCACGAGCATCAGCAGGGCCATGGAGGGAAAGGGAGACAAGTGCTTGATGCAACTCGGCCCTTTATGTCCTCAAACACGTAGATCTGCTCATGAGAAATCATTCATCTGAGGGATTCTAGCAACCCCCAGATGTAGCCAGGCGAATGAAACGTGGCCATTGCTCATGGGTGCCAGCAGCGACTGCCTTTGAACTGGGCATCGACACCAGTGAAGCACATTAGTCCCAGACGTATTTCAGGGCAAGCTAGACCGATATAAATTCACTTGCACAGAAAGCGCCACTAAGTGTAGATTAAACTGTGCTACTTGTGACACTGCAACATGAAATCATCCCAGGGTAATTTCTAATAATACCTGTAATGCCCAAAGGAGCGATCCTCCCGCAATAGTGGTTACAATGTGACAAGCTGTTCTCAAAAGAGATTGTTTTAAATTTGCCCGTTTAAAAAAGTCTCAACCCCAGTCTAAAGGCAAAACAAAAAAATAAACAAGAAAACAAAATAGACTCTAATTGGCATGAATATTTTAGTCTACACTGAAATATAATGTCAGAATTGCTATTTGAAAATTATTAGGCATAGGAGCCAGAGGATAGTTTTATTACACAGAGAAGTGTAATTGATATATTGGAGTAAAGTAAAAACTTCAAGAGTAATTAATTTGAGGAATTCATGAAGAATAAACAGGGTCTTGGAAGGCAACAGTTCTTTCTAAAGACTTCAAAGTCCCTAATGTGAAAATAAATTTAGAGAGCCAAGGTTTTCAGAAGCTGGATGGATGAGCTATCTCTCCGTTCGGAAGAAACGGAATGAAAAACCTAAAGAGATACGAATACAAAAAAGTGAGTTATTGACCCAAAGGACTTATACCCTGATTTTAAAGAAAGCAGAACTTACACAGCCTTGCAGAGAGGAGGGGAGGCCACTCCGAACACGTGCCCCTTCCATTTCCATCATCAGCACGTGCTGCAGTTCTCCCACTCTTTGCTTTTCCCCATCCGTGAAAGGGGGATTGTGCTCCTCCACCCCTGCAAAGTGCTCTGCGCTCTCCGAGCACCAGCTGGGAGAAGTTCTAAGTACTAATTTCTGGCTTCTCATAACGATGCTCCATGGGAAGTAGAAGAAAATAAGCATGATGCGGGGAAGGTCAGATAGGTTCTTTCAGGAGACTAGTGACTGGAATATCTTCGGGAGCAGGAGATGCAAATGTTGTTTGTTGCAGCAAAATGTTGAATCCCTATCTCGAGTTTCATTTCTGAGCACCATGGCCTTGGTCCATAGGCACATGTCTCTTCCACATCTAACCTCTCATCTTCAGATCAGTCTCTGCATCTGTCAGGATTAGCCTAAGGCTTTAGGAAAGATGCCGCGAGAACATTCTGGATGCATTAGAAAATGCACTACTCCTGTAGGAGACAGGAAGGTAGCCTGAACCTAAACAGACATCAGCTTTCCTCGGTGTTACTGTGAGAGCAACACGCCTAGATCAGGACAGCATTTTACCAGACCAGACGTGAGGCCAGAAGTCGCAGCACTGGGTCAGACAGCGTCTTTCTACCTCCACATCCTCCCACGAGTCACAGCTCGGTCACAGCTACGGGGACACCACAGCACGGAGCTGTGTGAAAACCTGCTCACACTCTTCCTCCAAAGACAAGCTGGCTCGAAGTCTAAAGCACAAGTTTTAGCATCTCTCTGTACTGTACGTTTGGCTCAAATGACCCTCTACAGCGACTGAAGAGCTGAACAAGTTTAACATTCGAGTCTGCAATTTGTTACAAACCACAGCACAAAGTTGCAGAACTGAAGCCAGTGTTACATATTTATATACTCCGCACCCCCTTTCTAACATACTGAAAGGCCTGCAGCAAGAAGAAATAAAGAGAAAATTGAAGGCCAAGAGTGAAGAGGTGTCAGTCACAAACGTGCTCAGCCAGCAGGACACTGCTGCTTCCCACTCGTGCTGGGTAGCGCTGCATTCTGCTCCCATTTCATCTGGAGCCCTCCCAGCCCAGCTGGGAGTACCTTCCAGGTGGGAAGACTAATGTTTGCGGCAAGCCAGCCTGCTTTTACTACCCTGCAACCAGAAACAGTATTTAAACAATAGCTTTAAAAGTACTTGATTTCCACAAAAACTTGAGCAATTAAACATTTGTCTTGACATTGGTGTTTGTGGATAATCAGCTTTAACTAAAGCCCTATTGCTCCCAGCTGAGGGATCCCCAGCAATCCCACTTCCCTGGGATCCACCCAAGCCAAGGGAATCGCCCATAACAGGCAGCAGGACAACAGCCCAAGGAAACCCTTTTGTTTCATTAGACCCAACAGTTCTCACAAAGCAATTATGTTTACAAAAGCAAAGATCCCTAAGAACGACTCCAATTCTTCCCCCCCACCACCATTAAGTGCAATTTTGCGTTTTCTTAAAGTGTATTAGTTCCTTCTTGATACTATAATCAGGATAGAAAGAACAGAAAGCGGCCAAGCCCCACAGCACTGCCCGCGGGGGACACGATCTGCGTTGGAGAGGAGGAAGCAACACACGCCACAAACAAAACATTCCAAAATGTCTCCACAAATTAAACATTACCCCAAGTATTTCTTAACTTCAGAACCATAAAACTAAACCATCCCTGCCTAACCTTTAATATTTTACTTATCTTCACAGTATCTAAGTTAGCTTGACTAGCTATGGTAGCTGAAAGCTACAGAGCACAGAACCCATCTACTGCACGTCATGGGGCTCAACACATCCATCCTCAGGGATTTTGCCGAGTTCCTGCTCCGTGCGGGCTTAGGTTGGACCATGAGCATGTTCTCGATGTGGAAAAACTTACATTTATCAACCTGCAATCGAGTCCTGAACTACCGGTAAGGAGCCGACCAGCCGATATGTCAACAGCTTCTCTGCAGGAAACACCTTGACCGGTTTACAGGAACAAAGTGTTCTCGGGAACATCGCGAGTACTTTTCTTTTCTCAACTCCAAAGTGACTCCTTTCGCCTCCTGCGGCACCATTACGCCTTTCACTTTGTTTCACGTCCCTGATTTTGACGCAAAAGCCGGGGCAAAGTTACTCATTAAGAAAATAGCTTGGGCCCTTTCCACCAAGGAAACGTCACCCCAGGTGCGCTGCCATCAGATCAAACGAGCGGTGCCTTGGACGCGATAAAAGGCAAATGAAAGACAGCAGCTGAGGCAAAGAGCAACAGCGGAGGCTGGCGCGCGCCCAGCGCCCTCCGTCCTCACCGCTCCTCGGGCACAGCAGCCTCGCGCAGCTCCAACGCCTCAGGGAAAGGGCTCCGAGAGGGCAGCGCTCCCCAAGGAGCAATCCAGAGCAAAGCGGCTGCACCTGCGGCCCCCGGGAGACACCCCCCTCCAATATCTCCCCTATAAACACACCAAACCAGGGGGGTCCCCCCACATCTCCCCACACCTGCAGCACCCCCCAGGGCAGAGCCCCCCCTGCCCCACAGAGCCCCTCTAGACTCAGCCACCCCCCAAACACCCGAGGCGCCTCCAAGCCTCAGGGGCCTCAAGGTCCCACTTGACCCTGTGCCCCCCCGCCTCGGTGCCCAAACCCCTGGCTGGCCCCGCTGAGCACAGGCAGCCCCCAAGCCCCTTCCCCGCGTGACTAAAACTCCGGCTGCCCCCACGCCCTCGCTGCCCCCCCTAACCCAGCCACCCCTCAACCAGCCTCCCCAGCCCCAAAGCGGCCCCCCAGCCCCGACCCGGTCCCCCCGGCTCTCACCTGTCCCCGCT
>VWPW01028734.1:5688-28660 GCA_013389825.1 Crypturellus undulatus
CCCCCGGGGCTGCTCGGGCGCCTTCGCCTGCAGCAGAGCCCGAGGAGAGGGCAGGGGAGCTCCAGGAGCCCGCGGGCCGGGCCGGAGGCGGCCGCGGGGCAGCCCGAGCCGCGTGCGCGCGGGGCCGGGGCGGGTCCGGCTCGCGCTCTGCCGCGGCCTGAAGGGGGCTTTTAAACGGCTTTTTCTTCCGTGGCTGGGAATTTCCTAGCTGTGTTTTTTTTCTTTTTCTTTTTTTTTTTTTTTTCCCTTCCTTTCTTTCTTTCTTTTCTTTGTTTGTTTGTTTTCCCGAGCGGAAAACGCAGAAGGGCAAACTGCGCTTCCCCGAGAGTTCCCACACCGCGCGCCGCTTTGCGCCGTCGCCTGCTTCTTGCGCCGTCTTCCCCTGCTGCTCTCCGCAAGGGGACAGCCACGCGTCCCCGTGCGCCACGGGAGCTGCCGCTGCACCTGCCTGGGAGGAAGAGCAGCTCTTGGAGCGGCTTCTGCAGGCAGGAGGTGGCCCGTGGCTCCCCGAGGGTACCGTGCGCTCGCCCCACGCTTTGCCCCGCGAGCGCTGCGTGGAGAAACGGGCATAATGATCCCGTGAAACAGAGCTCCGGGTCTCTCGGTGCCGCTCGCCGGCCGCTCGAAAGACACGTGGCGCCCAGAGCGGAGTCTGGAGCCTGAGCATCGCCCCTGCGGTGCCCCTGGTTCGCGCAGGCCGTTGTCCTCGCCCACCGTCATCATCATCATCTCCCGCGTTGAGTAGCTGTGTTCTGGGCCGGCTGGGAGGTGAGGAAGGCCCCCGTGGAGAGGGCAAGGGCCGCCGCTGTGTTGTGAGCTCAGAAGTGCTCGGAATGCCCGAGTGAGAGCAGAGGAGCTGGATTCCAGGAGAGCAGGAAAGGGGTCGGGAGGAGGAACGCTCGAGAAAGTCCCCTCCGAAGAAATCGGCAGGGATTTCAGATGGAAAATTTGCACGGGCCTCTTAGGAGTTGCTGGGCTAAATTTGGAAAACAAAACCAGGCTTTAAAGTGCAAAATAGAGGGGTTTCAGTCTGGCTTTCGATGCAAATCTTGGTGCAGCCTGAACTGTGGACTTGCTACTGACGCCTCCATACTACATATTAATCCAGTTTTATCTGTCATGAGGAGATTTGTTGATTAGAAGCCTCTAGGTAAAGACTGTTCATGGGCTATTGCTGTTGCTTCAAGCCCGTGGGCTGGAAAAATTAGCTCCGTAGCTCGCCTGGAGCTCTTGGGCTGTGCATAATCCTGCTGCCGCTCTCTTCTCGCAATTCGGTTTACTCTTCATAAACGGACTTTTGGCAGAAGATTCTTGTGCGGAGATGGATGGCTTCTAGAGCAAATGGGATCTTTTTGAAGTTAATTTCTGGTATTGATGGGAGAAACTCAATACAACGTGAAATGGGAGGGGAGGAAGAGCTAACAGAAATACCACTATTCTAGCAGCTCTTAATGATGTTTCCCTTGGTGTGGAAGAGGAAGATTCTTCTAAGAACTTCTGCAAAGCAACTTTTCAAGATAGTGGGCTATTACATACGTAAAGTGAGCTTCTTCCTTGAAGCCCCCGAGCTCGGGGAGCACTTAACTGTCCTGCTTTCTCTCGACTTATTTTAGGTTTTAGGTTGATGAAGGATGTTAAGGGCCAAGGCACCTAATGCATAAGAGTAGTTTCTGCCTTGTTATTATTTTTACTTAGCAGTCCTACACTGTGCCCACAAGCATATTCATCCGTACATCTCTCTTTTTTGTTTTTTTGCTTATTACTCTGTCCATTTAAAAGTGCAAAAGTTTAAAAGGACCTGAGTAATATTGGTAGGCTATTTCTGTGCTTTGCTTCTGTTAATTCTGCTAGCAGCCACAACTTTATTGATTGGTACAACCAGTTATTAATACAGTGAAACTGGAAACTGGCTGCTTGCGTCTGCGAAAGCCATCGTGGCATCAAGAGGGGCGTGTGTGTGTGATCTCAGCCTTCTCCTCTGGAGCGTTTGTTATTTGCAGGATAACTGGAGATAACCCGGCCTTGCTTTCTTCCTTGCTTTCCTCTTGCAGTGCCCCATGCTATGGGGGAACTGGAGCTGAGATCTCAAGCGAGTCGAAACCTAGGTATTTTTCTTCAGTAATTGCTCGGCTTGTTTTGCGATCGTTTTGATCTGAAGACATAAAGAAGAGCCAAGCAGAAGCAGTGAGCAATATTGAGTGACATTCTTGGGAACAAACATGAAGTGGGAATGCTGAAAACAAGCTGGCTTCATGCTTGAATCATCTTCTTTGTAGGTGCATTGCGAGTATCTGCGGATTTTCTCTTTTCCCACCACAAATGTTTCAGTTACCCACTCTGTTCCTCAAAGAAGTCCCTTGCTTGGTAACATGTTAACTAGTTGAAAAAGAAAATTATAGCCCCTTTCTTCGTTACAACGTGTGCAATGTATAATGAGGGAGAATATCCCGTCCTTTAACGGGCGGGAGTGCAGGAGGAATGGGAGGGCTGCGTCTTGGTGTTGGCGCTCTGCTCATCCCCTCTTCTCTTGTGTTTGCAGGTTCTGTTTGCCGGGATGGCGTCAGCCCTGCCCAGAACCCTTGGGGAACTGCAGCTGTATCGAATACTGCAGAAAGCCAATCTCTTGTTCTACTTCGATGCCTTCATTCAGCAGGGTGGCGATGACGTGCAGCAGCTCTGCGAGGCAGGCGAGGAGGAGTTCCTGGAGATAATGGCTCTCGTGGGCATGGCCAGCAAGCCGCTGCACGTCCGGAGGCTGCAGAAGGCTTTGAGGGACTGGGTCACGAACCCTGGTCTTTTTAACCAGCCTCTCACGTCCCTCCCGGTCAGTAGCATTCCAATATACAAACTGCCCGAAGGGTCTCCCGCGTGGCTGGGGATATCCTGCAGCAGCTACGAGAGGAGCAGCGGCACCCGGGAGCCCCACCTGAAGGTTCCCAAATGCGCGGCGGCGCCGTGCGCGCAGGGCGCGGGCGCCGGCAAGGCCGAGGTGGCCGGGAGCCTGGCGCTGCAGAGCGGCAGCGAGCTGAGGCTCTGGCAAGGACAGCACACGGCGGAGAGCGAGCACAGCCTCTCGCCGGCTGACCTGGGCTCGCCGGCTTCGCCCCGGGAGAGCAGCGAGACGCTGGACGCTGCCGCCGCGCTCTCCGTGGCCGAGTGCGTGGAGCGCATGGCGCCCGCCTTGCCCAAAAGTGACTTGAACGAGGTCAAGGAGTTGCTGAAAACAAACAAGAAACTGGCAAAGATGATCGGGCACATCTTTGAGATGAGCGATGAGGACCCTCACAAAGAGGAGGAGATCAGGAAGTACAGTGCAATATACGGCAGGTTTGACTCCAAAAGAAAGGATGGCAAGCACCTCACCCTCCACGAGGTAAAACCCCTTGAGCTGCAGTGAGCTTTTTTCCCCCCTGTTCCGTTTATGGCATACGCTTTCCACACAGGTGTTTCTTACTGAGTAATGAGAATTTTGTGTCTGCGAGGGCCATAGGCAGCCCTGCCCTGGAACAAAGTCCCGGGTGCGGCAGGACTGCCCTTGCCTGGGTGTGCGCCGCTGATGTCAGCTCTGTGTCATCAGAGCGCTCAGGCACCCTCACGGGCCCTCAAACTGACTCCAAGTTGCTCCGCACGGAAATAGCAAGCAGGGTTGCACAGGCTGCCGCCGAAGTCCCTTAAATGAAGTTATTTTTCTGGACTGGGGTGGAGCTTCGCTGCGGCACGGCTTGGTTTCTGTGTGCATGGTGCTCTCGGGCCAAAAGTACAGGCTGAGAGCTGTGAGGAGGGAGGCAGGGGACCGTCCCCAGTACTGAGGGTGCCCATAGCCTGTATGCTGATCCCTCAGGGTACCCGTGTCCCCCGCTCTTCCTAAAAAAGCATGTGGGCTGCTTCATTCCTCGCCTTGCTTTCTCGAAGCTCGCGCCACCTGTGTTGCAACGCAATAGGTGTGTCTGTGTTGGGAACGGTTCCCTGGTGCTGAAGCGCAGCACAAGAGCAGAACAAACATTAATTCAAAGCGGTGCCAAAGCGCTGCTGATAGGAGTGCTGCATCAGCATTTTTTTGCAGCAAAGTGATTGCAAAATTTCGGTTGGTTTTGAAAATTTGGCATGCAGGGCTCAGCTCCCACAGGAGAGGCAGTGTTTAAGGCAGTGCTAGTTTTACACGCTTTCTCGCTTCAGAAGGAAGTTTTGTATGCTCTGCGCTGTTTGCGGAGTGCATTCTCCGTATTGCTCTGGCAGAAGGACAAAAGACAATGACAAAGGGCAGTTATTGGCTTTCTGCTTCCGTGTTTGCACTTGCAGAGCAATTGCTCATCGCCAGCAGTGACTTCAGTGGACTCGTTGCCCCGAATTAGGGGGCCCTGCCAAGGCTCTGTCCCGGGTGCAGCTTCGGTGCACGATTTATAGCCGGGACAGCAAGGAGCTGCGGGGAGGAGGAGCGCTCTCCTCTGCCGCGTGCGTAAACGTGGCCCTGGAGATCTTCCCTGCGTCGCGTCCAAAACTGCAGCGAGAGCGTGGCTGGGCTCGAGGAAGTGGTTCTGTTGCTGTCTCTGTGGAAGGGCACAAGATCAAAGGAAAACACGTTTGACTTCTGCCTCTGTTAGGCATCTGCAGGGCTGCTTGAAGCTTGGTGGGAATTGCACGTGTGCCAGGGAGAAGAATTTGCTCATAAGGCTTTTTTTTTTTTTTTTCTTTAAGACATATTTCACGAGGCTTTCTCTTGAGCAGCTTGCTTTCCATTTCCTTTTTAAAGCAGTAAATATACAAAAAAAAAAAGTGGGCAATGAGACCACTATTTTTTAAAAAACTCACTAAACCAGACATCACCTTTTGCAAGTTCAACTTTAGTGACTCTTTATTTGCAAAGACTTTTAAACAATTCCCCGGGGAAGGAGGAACCTCCGGCAAGCAGGAAGATGCGTTCCTGCTCGCCCTCCTACTGTGTTCCTACGTGTGTTGGTGTGCTCCGTGCCCGTCTCCCTGCCCCACAGTCAAGGTTTCTCTTTGCAGCTGGCAGTGAACAGCTGAATAAACTTTGTAGTGAATTTAAAAGACTTAAGGAGTCTATGGCTTCCGAATAGGAAGGTCACGGCACTCCTGGCTTTGTGAATGGAGCTGCATGCAGCTGCAACCCAAACGTGATGGGATTCTTGCTGGTAAACTGCTGAGGTTACTGCTGCCTTTGTGCTGCACTAGGAGTGTTTGTACCCCTCATGGGTCCTCAGTTGCTGCTAGAAGCCAGCGAGCGATGGGGATTTTAGTCGTTTTCAAATCCAAGCAGTTCCATAGGATTAGCTACATCCCGAGCAGATCTAGCGCAAAATCTGATGTACAGTCTTTGGGACAAAGAAGTTCCCAAACTAATAAGTAGTGTCCTTAATCCGAGTACCCATTGCTGCAGTCCTGCCTCGCTTTCCTCCTGTGGAGAGCTCTTGGTGTTTTAAATTGTGCTGCAGGAAGGGTGAGTACGAGGCTTGCCCTTGAACTCGGTGACTCTTGAGTGTTTGAGTCAGAGCTGTAATTGCCATGTTAATGTTTCAGCACTTGTCTAGCTACCTATAAAGCAGAATAAAATCTGACTTAAGAGACACGGTTTGAGAAATGGGAATGAAAAATGCAAGCAGTGAATTTTTTCCAACTCGGTGTCTTCCTTAGCTTCTGCTGACTCACCAAAATGAACGCTTGGCATTTATTAATGTGTGTTTAGTGGGGGAACCTGAGAAGCCAATTAGGTGGGAATCTGTGCAGTGTATATATCCCTCCTCAGTGTAGTTTCTATGGTTATGTACTACTCTGTATTAGGACTTGCAGTGAAGGGAACAGTATTTTTACTGGCTGTAGTATCATTCCCCCTGAAAAGGGAGGAAGCACCGTGTTCTGCAGTTTGGTAAGTCTTAATGCAACCAAGAAGGAGAAACCAGGAAAAAAAAACAAACAAGGACTGGGCTTTTCTCTTTGTGTTTGATAAACAGATTTAGCGTACACGTACCCAAAGCATTTTCATTTTTTCTGTTGTTTGCAGCCTCTGAAAACTTCAGCAAGGTGTATAGAAATAACCTGAGCTATTTTGCAAGCATTAACCATATTATCCTGTGCAAAGTAAGAGCTATTGCTACTACAGACTTTAGGTAGCAATTCTTTTCATAAGGGTTGTTTTAATGCTTTGTGTTCTTTGCTTGTTTTTATTCTTCCTGAAAAGATAGACATTGTAGAACTGCCTCTGCTTAATAGATAATAATTTGTTACTTTGCTACACTCTTATAGGAGCACAGTAACGAGGAGATGTTTTGCAGATTAGAGTTAAACTTTCCACCCGCTTCCAGAGAGCAGCGCTCGGAGGCCAACTCCTGCGGGCTCCTCAAGAGCACCGCAAAGCTGCTTCCAGCCTTAACCTGAGGCTGTTTTTCCTGTCATTGCCTCTTTACAGAGTTGTTGTTGACAGCAGAGGCTCTAGAAATGTGTCCCAGCAGGCTCAGGAAAACATCCTTGAAACAAGTTACATTCAATTCATGTCTGAAGATTGTCTTCACAAGCATAAGGGTGTGAAACATAGCTAAAAAAAAGTTTAATCGTTTCTTAAACCATCACCTTCTGCAGAATTTATGCCGTATTCACCAGGGAAAGCCATCTGTACCCACACTGTCAGTAGTGTGTTTTTTTTTTTTTTTTCTTTTCTTTTCCAAGTCCTGGGCATATTGCATTTATAAAAATAGTATTCCCTGTAAATGAGGCTTTGGGAGCCAAACCTTGTGAACATTCAGAGCTACTGTTTTGTACTGAAATTTAATTAATTCTGGGATTAGGCACAAGCAGTACGTGGTGAGTGAGCCTTACCACAGCGTTTAAAGGATGTTAAGTGCAGCTGCTATGTGCGTGTGTGTATATATATTTTTTTCTTTCCAGAGGCTTATTTCTGGACTGAAGAATCCTTTCAGGGTTCAGTATACAATTTTACATCATTTTACTTGCCTGTGAAATCTTTTGTTATGTTGTAAGACCAGCTACATTTACGAGTGTGATCCTGACCCTCCGTGTTTGTGTTTAACCCCCAGCTCACGGTGAACGAAGCCGCCGCTCAGCTGTGTGTGAAGGATAACGCCTTGCTGACCAGGAGGGACGAGCTCTTCGCGCTGGCTCGGCAGATCTCCCGAGAGGTCACCTACAAGTACACTTACAGGACCACCAAGTAAGGCTTTCCTTAGCTCCAGGGACCTTTCCCAGGGCTCCTCAGTTTGATAGCATTCCTTCTGAAGCAGTGCCGACCCCTTCTTCCTGCTCTTAGGTTAGCAAAGTGCCCCTTTTGGATGTGCTGTGTAAGTCGTAAAGCTTTCAAACCGCTAGGATTCCCTGCTTTGAGTTAGTCTTTTTATGTATTGCCTAGCTTTCCAGATTTTGCTATAGACTAGCGTGCTGAAAGGCATCCGAGAGGCTGGCATTTTAAGTTCTTCAAGCATTTGTTCACTTCAAGGTTAATGTAAAAGGACAGAGTAGCCAAAGCTTCTGAATATATATTTTGGCATTTTTGTTTTTTTTTAGTTGATTGTTAGTTTCCAGGGAATCCAAAAGGTGAAGGCCCCAGGGGAGTGTATTACAAACTTGCTTTAGCAGAACCAAGGTGGAGTCCTAATTTCAGCTGTTAACATTTGGTGACCTGCTTTTCAAAAAAGTAACAGGCTTGATATCTCTTTTAATCAATGAAAATTTTAGATCTAATAAATACAATGAAAAGTCCCGATAGTTTCTGTGTGTGTGTTGCTGTTAGCTATCAACATACAGTTTAAATATTTCAAATATGTTTTTCTGCAGTTCTAGTAACTGTAGTTTTTAGTAGTTTACTTTCTTCTCCATTTTTCAGAGTCAAATAATGTAAATATGCCCATTCAGGGTAGGCAAAGCCAAAGGCTTTCTGTTCCCATGAAGAGTGCGTGGATCTTTGGACAATTTTGAAAATATTTTATATTTTTAAATATTTCTTTTTTGTTCGCTGGCAAGTCCAAGTGAATTTGAGGCTTTTTATTGTGCCTCTCCCTCGTGCTCATATGATTGTCTCATTTTGTTTAGACTGTTTCATGCTTGTTTCTCTTGATTAGGATAAATCTGATGTTTAATGAGAGCATACGTGTTTTTCCTTCTAGGTCTAAATGTGGGGAGAGGGATGAACTGTCACCAAAGAGAATTAAGCTTGAGGTACAGTATTGTAACTCCTGCATTGTGACCTTTGCGTGCGAAAACTGATTTTTGTTTTGAAGACTGGGCATCTGTCTAAAGAAATTTGTCAGGAAAATGCGATATGTGTGTGTATGTAAGAGCCAGCATCCCCTTCGTCTTGGGAAATAAAAGTGCTCAGAGGAAGAACCTGCAGGAGAAAGGGTAAAGATTAGGATTTACTTCACGGTAAATCTACTGTCTGTGTTTGCACTCCCAAGTTTGTAGGAGGGGAAGGAATGGGACTGATTGATTCTATGGAGGAATAACCTCAGTTTATGGGAAATATTTTCTCATAAGGTCTATTGCTTTGAAGTAAGGATATTTTTTAATCACTTGAGTCAGTTTTGCATGATGCAGAGTGTTGAGTATTCTGAATAGCATTTAATGGTAGCATCTAGGCTATCTCTGGTCCTTCTAATTTCTAAAGCCCGTAATACTGAGAAGTCAAAAACTAAATAAAAGCTGCTTATAAATGCACATTGTTGGACTTGTAGGTATTGACTTACTATTTTTTTTATTATTAATTTAATATAAAGTGGAGATATATATAAATAGCTAATGCTTACATCTGCATGAATTTTTGCTTGGGGAAATGCAAGTTTTCCTGGAAGCTATTTTGCTAGGAATACAGGATCAGAATAACTATCAGAATAGTTATAGAATAGAATAACTGATTCTATATTATGAGAATAACTGATAATATAAGTATTTCTTGAGTTTCCACTGCTGAATAGTAAATTTGAGGCCTTGCCACTTAAAAAGCATTAAAAAAGCTATTCCTTATTTATCCTTAAACTAACTATCCTTCCACTGTTACGTAAGTATCTAATCTACTCAAAAAATATATTAGATGCAGATTAGCATATACAGTAGGCCTGTGCTGGAATTGCATGCCACATAGATGTTAAGAGTAAAGGATGTGTCACCTACCTAAATAATTCTGTGATAAGCAATGCCTCAAATGTAAGGGCTGCTGCCCTTCTCAGCAGTCATGTAGAGCCTTCTTCAGCAGTGCAGTGGTTTTTTGCCCTGTACAAGGGCTTTCTGCATGTGGTAAATTCCAAAAAAGGTCATAAGTTTTTTAAAAAGCCAATTGCAGCTTTTGTTAAGCTTTACTAGTTTGTGTGCAGTTGTACCCTGAGCTCATGTAATAAAAATTGCATGCGTGTGTGTGGAGGGTCTCCTCAGAGCTTCGACAACGACTCTCATGTGGTTTAGATGCTGGGTTTGTCAAATAGATGTCACTTTTAAGAAGTTTGGCCTTTGTTCAGAATCGATGATGACCCAGTATCTAGAATGCCACACTGCAGGGGAGCTGTGTTTTTTCTGCAGTTCTTGTTTTGGAAGAAAAATTAAACTAAAGCTCTGAAAAATACAGGCTGGAAGCTCAGGGTTTGAGGGGGAGTTGGGAGAGGACTAGGACGAGTGTAGGGATTGGGCGTTCTCGCTTTCTGAATAGTGATACTTAAGTGAGAAGGATGTTTATTTTTTTTTTTAGTAAAATTTTAGCATAACTCTATAACTGGTATTTCAGAGAGTTTTTCAAAAGCAACAAAAAAGGAAAACTAAATTAAAAAATTCTTTCAGTGATATAGCTGTGTTAACTATAAAACGGCTAGTATCATTCTAAACACCTTTTATCCCTATAAATTCTGCATCTTCTAAGGAGTGAGACAGTTGTTTTTTTCTTTATCTGGGGACTATTGCACAGTAGATTATTTTTGCATGTGATATTTGAGTTTTGTGAAGGATGTGCTTAGGAAAATAAGTACATTGTTAGTATTATATTTAGGGATTTATTTTTAGAAAGGTGAAGGTCATTTTGCTTTTCTGTTCTGAGGCATTTTGAACTCTACGCTGATTCATCATTGCTTTGCCCATTAATCAGTAATGTCTCTGCTAAGCTTGGTCTAAAACGCTCGTGCGTGAATTTGGAAAGATTTTTACACTGTTTACCTAAATATCAAGGATTACTTTAAAAAAAATCGATTTCCTAAAGAAAGTTGATTTCCTAAAATATAATTAAAAAAAATTCCTCCAGAAAGATTGTAAAGGTCATACTTGAGCCGAGCTTTGCATGCAGGCTTAAACACTGCTGCCTCTCAGGCACCATCGTATATTTATCCTTCTCGCAACTACAAAGCTCGCGTGAGCCTTGCGAAAGAAACCACACGCCACGAATTGCATCCCATTAGCTGTGGAAAGCCTCTCTCTCCCCTTCTTATTTGTGGAGTGGGTGGGCAGGTTGTGGGAGTGAAGTGTACAGAGAAGGGGGAGGAAAACGCAGGCAAACACGGCATCGCACAGGGGCTCGCAGAGAGCGATGGAAGGTGCCGGGGGCATGAAATGTTATACGGGTTGAATTAGGAGTCAGAAGCAGATGGAAAATGAGGAGCTGCAGTTCCTTGATCGCTCCTGGACAAGGCAAACGGGGATGGAAACGGCGTCTCCTCCGTCCCTGGGTGCCTTTCGGGCCCCTCTTCCCCTGTCACCCTCGGTGACTCAGTGCTGTGAGCTCTGAAGGCAGCAGCTCGGGGAGCAAAATGTCACGAGTGGGTTTGGCAAAAGGGGCAGAGAGAGGGGCCCCGCGCTCCATCCCTGCCGTGGGGAGGAAGGGGCTGCCCTCCCGGACACAGCACTGACCGTCACGGGGCAAAGGAGAGGAGAAATGATGACTGGCGGTCCCGGCGTCTCCATCCTGCAGAGCGGGGAGAGCTGCAAGAGCCCATTTCACAGGCTCGGTGGGAGCGAAACGGGGCGTGTGGGAGCCGAAGGCCAAAGCGTGGGCCGAGAGGAGACGTCTCCGCTGGCGCCAGCGCGCGCGGAGGCAGCGGGGAGAGGGCCCTGCCGCCCCCGGCGCTGCCGAGGAGGCTGCGGAGAGAGCCCGTCCCCGCGTGGGATCTGTGTCATCGTCGCGCGCACAGCAGAGGCAGGCGAGTCTCCTGTTTGCCTAGGAAAAATGTCATTAGAGGGAGCGAAAAAGCACATGTGGGACTGAGAGCATCTGCTGTAAGACGCTGCGCTAAAACGGAGCCAGCAGCGTGGTCAGGCGCGCGTGCGGCCGTGTGCGCAGCAGGGTCCCCTCGCCCAGCGGGGACCGTAGGGCGCAGGACGGGTCGGTCAGGGCAGCCTTTGGTCACCCCTCCTCGCTGGGGACAAGGAGAAGCACCTGGGAAGCTGCCTCTGCTGTTGTGTGGGCATCAGGTCGTAGGTGCCTCTTACAGAGCCGTGTTAGCTGATCTGTTGCAAAAATAGGATCCCAAGCAATAGGTTTTTGTGTGTTTGCTTCCTCGTCTTCCTATGCATAGTCATTCTCTTTTTCCAACCAGATTTGGCTCTGCCCATGAAAGTGGTCAGTGTTTATGGGAATGCACTGCAAAGTCTTTGTTCTTAGAGGATGAGATTTTGCAGCAGTTTACCTGGTTATGAAGTTTTATGTGCCTATCGGGTTGTCTTTTTCCCTGGGGAGATTGTCTTGGGCAGATAAAAGCAATAGACAGGGTTTGGCCAGGTTATTTTCTCAAGCAAAAGATTTGCATGCCCTTTGAGACTGAAAGGATTGCTGAATTATGTGTTCCCATAGCACACAAAGCTTTGGTAGTCCACCTGTGAAATGGTGGTATTTCTTGCTGTGGTACCTGTGTAGTTCTTACATGAAACATGTTGAATTTTGTGAGGCCTCGCTGTTTCTTAAGGTTAATAAATGCAGCTGCTGCCCGACATTCTTGCCTACATATAAACTTGATGGAGCTGTGTGAATGTGAAGTGGGTTTCGTTTTGGGAAAAATAAATAATAATGTCTCCCTTGCTATTTGGTTTCTCTTTTGCTCCCTAGGATGGTTATCCTGACTTCCAGGACACAGTCCAAACGCTCTATCAGCAAGACAAAATGCCCCTCGCTTTGGCTAAAGGCAAGAGTGAAGACTCGGCAGCTCTTAATTCCCAGGTAAATCAGCTACACGAGACTGTGTGAATAACAGAGGCTCTGTCTTTGTACAATGATTTTGACGTATTGACATCTTGATCACGTTGTATGTTTGATGGCTAAAGTTACCACCTTCAGCTCTCAAAGGTTAGCAGCGATTGCCCCACATATCATTTGGATTTACATTCTAAAAGCGTTCAGCTCTACCCTTGTTCGTGCTGTGGATCTAAGCATCTAGCCTAGGGAAAGGGAAAATCGGTGATTGGCTCCCAGGAGCAAGTAGGGTGCCGCTGGTACAGCGTGTGCTCACTTGCTCGTGATTTTAGCTATAAACGGAAAGTTCAAGATGTTGAGTCTAGTGGAATAAATAGAGTAGGTGATCTTGGAGTCATCAGTTCTGATCCTTCTTGTAAGAAATGTCAGTGCATTTAGGAAATGGTGAGCCTCGGTCTGAGAGGACAAATTGCCTTTCTAAATCACATCCAGCCTGGGGAAAGTGCAGTTTTTGGAATACCCAGAAAGCTTTTTAATCATCCTAAACAGATTTTTCTTTTTATTTTTTGTTTTGTTTTTCTCTACTGTATCTCAGTCTTGAGTCACAATTCTTATTTTCGTACTCTCAATTGTTGCCAAGGAGGGATTTCCTGTTAAATTGCAACACTTTTTTTTTTTTTTGTATAGCTGATTTGGGCAAATATAATCACTAAATTATCACATGAGATAACATTCAGGAGTTGTGCTCCTGTCTTCTGAGGCTGGATAGCTTTGCTTTTACTTTGTTGTATTGCAAAGCAGTGCTGTAGTGCAGTCATGCAAATTATGTTCATTGTGATATATGAAAAAGTGGTTGTGCTACGTGTTCTGATGTCACGTAACAGGCTGAATAAATTTCTTTTATGTAACCTTATTTTAATCTTGTGTATGCTTTGAAGGCTTCATTGGCCATTGATATGAAGCAGCAAATAGAAATTTTAAGCTTCTGTATGTCTGTGGCTCTGCACTTTCCTTTATTGCAATTCAGAATTTTTTTATATTATATCAATGAAGTTATTACATCTTCTCAGAGCTGTCCTGCAAAATATTGTGTTTCTTTTTAATAGACATCTCCACTCGGTGGAAACAATTATGAAAATGCTTGAAAGAGAAACAAAATTTATTAACCCTAGTTGTTAATTTTATACATTTGCTGCTTCTGTTCTTACATTCATTCTGACTTTCAGATCAGTGTTTTTACTTTTTTTTTTCTTTTTTTTTATTTGTGATTTTATTTTTGCAAGGTGCTTATTTACGTTCCAAAGAATGAGCTTATATTGAAAGTTAAAATTCTCTGGCATTAAAGTCAATGACAAACATTGAGACGCCGCTTCCTCCCACGTTGCGCTGCATTGTTGAGTTTCACTCGCTAGAGGTGCATAGGTCCTGTTCTTCTTCTAGACAGACATTTCACACCTTTATCCCCCACAAACATACTGTCATCCTACACTTTCAGGATGGCAGATTTTTAAGCTTGTGTAGTGCAGTTTCCTGAAATAACGCTTCCAAGATGTCTGGTGAAATCTTGGCATAAGTTCTTTAGCAGATGTTGCCATTGCTCTTGGAATACTCTGTGAAAACGTATATTTGAACAGAGACAAAGTGGATAATTAAGACATTATCTTCTGCTTTTGCTGCGTTTCTCTCCATGTAACCTGCAGCACCGAAGGGCCAAAAATGCATTTTCCAGGAACGCAGTTTAGCACCGTGTTTTTGCATGCTTGAACCGTGGCAACTGACATTCTTAGTCCTTTTGAGTGACTCAGAGATTCTCATACCGTACATCTACGGGTGCAAAATGTTTTGTTTGCTTGATAGTTTTGAAGAAACTGTAAAGCACACATCTGTACTTATGAGTCAACAAACACGTGGATTGAGGCTGTTCAGCTTTATCATCCGATTTTTATTGCTTTTTTTCTCCTGTGTTTGACTCAATGTGTGTGTGTGTATGTAGAGAGATTTTATTTTCTTTGCTTTATTTGCAGTCTGAAAAGGTGATGGCCAAACAGATGGAGTTTCTTTGCAACCAGGCTGGCCTGGAGAGGCGCCTCTCCACAGGGTGCTACCGGCAGAGCCCGGAGGAGCAGAGCCCCAAGGGCTTGGCCTTGGAGAGCGCCGACGGACAAGGTACTGCCGGGTGAAAACGGCTTTGTGGAAATGGAAATTAAAGCTTACAGTGGAGGTTGAGCCTCTTGTTGACCTGTTTGTGCAGTCTAGGAACAAAGCTTGAGGAGCTGCCTATGTAAATTACTTACAAGGAAGCAGATTATAATGATCTTCATAGTTTATTATTCTTCAGAGAGCTGATAGTTCACTGGCGGTCTCTGCAGTTCATCAAGTGGCCAGTCATTAGCCTGGATTCATTTTAGGGGTGTTGGGGTTGCTTGAGTGCACTCTGCTTGGATTTCTCTTTTTACTGGTGTGAAATGAGAGAAAAATGTTATAAACATACACAAGAAATCCAAACAGAAGCTTTTTTGGTTTCTTTAAAGGCGAGTTTTCTTTAAGGAAGAAAGAAAAGCAGTAGAGAGAAGCTAAGGGAACAGATAAGCGTTAATACATAGTAGTTCATTTGTGCATGTTGCTCAAGCAACGCAGTATACAAGTATACAGGAAGAATTAGGTGTGTGGATCCGGCTCCTCTTGATTGTGCAAGTTTCTTTATAGCATTATCCACTGTGGTTTGTGACTGTTCAGGACTTCAAAGAGCTTCTGGATTGTAATAAAAGACTTTTTTTGTATGACTGCCACTTTGTAACAGTGCCTGTGGTCTGATAAGAAGAGCATAGTTTGTAAAACAGCACATTTGTATAAGCCCTGTTTTGCTAGAAATTCCTGAGAAAGTGGAATTTAGGATGTGTTTTTGCAAGTAGAGACTTAAAGAAACACCTAGATTTTTTGCCTTTTTTTTTTTTTAATATACTGCTCTGCTTTTAATGCATCAATGTTTCATTGTAAATCTCTTCCAGGTGAGAGGCCGCTGAATCTCCGAATGACAAACCTGCCCAGTAGGCAGCTGCAACACATTTCCCTCGACGGAGAGCAGCACGTTGGGAAGCCTCTGTGCAGCGACCTGATCCGACTTTACCCCAGTGGTGAGGCAAAGTCCCAGTGCTCGGGTTAGTGCTGGCCCTTGTGCATGATCCGCAGTTTCTTGGCGAGGGAACCCCTTCCTACATCATGTCACTGAACAAAGAGTGCAGCCTGTTCAGACGTGCTTTATGTGCAACCTTTCAGCAAGGGTTTTGGAGAACGTTTCAGAATAATGTTCCTTGCAGAACAGAGTGAGCATCAGTTGGGATTAGCTTGGAAAATGCAGTTGTTAGGTGCAGATAAGCAAGTTCTGCATGTCTGTCCTCATACAGCCTCGTAGACCTAAACTACTGTTAAACACTACACTACAATTACATAAGTTTGATTTATCCTATGGTTTCACTGCATAAATAATCAAATTATAAACAGGCTCTTCTGGAAAGGATTTTTTAACCTGGTTTGTGGAGACCTAGTATTATTTTTCTACTCTGGTTTGGTATATTGCAGTGCTAGCTCAGCTTTTAATGCTATTTGACTGTCCCAATCCCCTTGATTGTTCCTCTGGTGAACTTTTAGCTAATGATCATTTATCAATTCCCCTTCAAAATGCCAGCAAGGAGTGCATCTTGTCCAAGGCTCGCTCCCTGGGAGCACTGCAGTAGATCTGTCATCGCTGTAACGTATGTGTGATTATAATCCATCTGGGGTAAAGACCAGCAAGAGGAAGCAGAATTTGTCTCACTCTTAGTATCCATGTAGTTCACAGACCTTCCTCTTGAATTAAGACTAGAATATATGCTTCAAGCAGTATATTTGCTTTAACATCATCTTTTTTTTTGTTCTTTTTAACACAGAGGGCCTTGGTATTTTAAAGGATTTTCCTCACTCGGCTTTTAACAACATGGAAAGGAAAGTCATAAAAACAGAACCTGAAGACACAAGATAGTCATTCTGCTTCGGATAATGGTATAATAAGGAACGAAACTTCAGAAGAGGGGGAAAAAACAAAAAAACAAAACCCAGCCTTAATAACCAGTGTTGCCTCGTTCAAATAAGAGATTTCAATAGCCAAAGTCTAAGAACTGGTACAGTAGTCTGTGGAAACAGAAAAGCAAGAGACACTGCAAACTAAAACAGTAATACAGGTAGATACACATTCCTGTAAAAGTGGTTTTATAACGCGGAAAGATTCACAAATTAATATTGTGGATCTTCATTATTTAAGAATGTATTATGTATTTGTATAAGTTATCAAAGTAAATCTAGATGTCGGGACATGTATTGAGTCCAGTAGATGTGGCTACAGTTCATTTTACTTGAAATTTCAGTGTCTACTTTAAATGTACCTAGCGTAGATTTGGTTGTTACACATTTGAATAAAAAAATCCTTGGAGAATTAGGAATGCATTAGGAAACCTTGTGACACAACAGCAAGTTTGCAACAATATTTGTAGAGAGAAAAAAAAAAAAGAAAAAGCATAAAATATTTCATGATTTAAAATGTTATGTGGATATAGCACTTGATAGACCCTGATCCTGTATTATAGCGGATGTACTTGACACTTACTGTCGTTCCATGACTTTTAACAGTTTCAGCAGCCTTTGTGTAATACACTTGTAGTTTACTACCTATCTACCGTTCAGGAGAGTAGGAAAAGCCATGTAAAGTATGGAAGAGGCCATATTATCAGCTCCTGTTTCGTTGTGGAAAACTGTTTTTTGAGATACTGTACAATTACTAAAATCTCGTTTGGTAGGAAACCCAAGAGATGAGATAGCATGGACAGGGCTGCAAAAATTGTGGTTCAGATCACTGTAACTTTGTGGACTTCTCTGTGGATTTTTAAAAAGGTGAAATGCATCCTAGGTGTAGCAGAGATCACATGTGATGCAGGATTTATGCATCGGTGTAAAAGGTTGCACTTGATATTCAGGAACCACAAGATCTTTTGGAGGAGAGAGGGGGGGTTATATCTTTAGCGTGTGACCCCTTATTAAGTGCTGTCCAGCTCACATGATTCTATGAATATATCGTATACTGTATACAGTATGCCAATACATTTCTTTGTGTTTAACTAACATCTGTATTCATTATTTATTTGACAGTTTTTATTTTTTGTACATTTTCACTTTTGCAGATGTCGTTTTACCTAAAGAGAAATAATTGGCGTGTAATATCTTTTGGTATTGACCATATGGTGTGTTCACGTGCATCCATTTCTCCCCGTGCAGTCGCCCCCGTAAGCGCCGCCTCGCCGCGGCGGCCGCTCGCTCGCGGTCTCGTTTCTGGTGCAGGTCGGGACGTTTCCGAGGACGGTCCCTCCTGTACTCGCAGCGGACGAAGGGCCCCGTGTCATGGGCGCGCAGCCATGATCCAGGCGCGGCGACCGCCGTGCCGAACCGACCAGCAAAACGTGAGCTGAAACGTCTGCACTGCAGTCTCTTATCACTGTAAACGTATCCAGTTATTTTATCACTTTTGTGGAAAAAAGCTTTATAGTAGAAACACCAGTAAACAACTTTTTATACTATTAAAACGTTTGTTTTTTCTTAAAAAAAAAATTATTTCTTGAACTGCGTGGTACTGTTTCACGTGCTGAAGTGTCTTACTTAAAGCAGTGGAGTTAGCAGCTTTGCTGTTCGGAATAAGGGATCGAATGTGTAGGGTTGTTCCCGCTTCCCTGCGGCGCGAGCCGGTGACCCGGGTCAGGTGTTTCTTCAGGGTGTGCAGTGGTAGCCAGGGCCCGGGTCAGCGCCCGAGCAGCTTTCACGAGACACGTATGGAACTCGTTAAAGGACAGAGCGAGGGTTGGACTGTACAGGCTGAGTTACAGAATGTGTCAACTGAGAAGATTTTAAAGATGCAGGAAATGTGCTTTTTTTTTTTTTTTTTTTTTTTCCTCCCCAACATCTAATGCGGTTGCAAGTTGTGCGGGGGCCACAGAAGCAGCTTGCAAGCTTGCTGGTCTTCTCAGTTGTAGTGAGAGGAGAGAAGAGCGCGCTCTGTTTCAGCTGAGTCCAGAAGTTGCTTTGCAAACACTAATGTATTAAATTTGCTCTAAATTAAAGTATATAACAGCTCTATTTTTGAGTTGTAAAGAGAGTACTTTGTGTCACAACCCGCTGGTTATCTAGAATGATGATATTTCGGTTCGCAGTACAACAGGGTATTTCAGTGTCAATAAGCCAGAAGCAATTTTTTTTTACCATTTTGCAACTGTCTGATGTTTTTAACCCGAGGAGATGAGGGGAGCTGAATGCATTCGAGAGGGCACATGCGGTCGATCAGAGTGAGTATTTCAGTGCTTGGTCTGTCCGAGATGGTGGCTTGTGGGTGCAACACCAGTCTGGGGAGCCCTGGCAGGAGATCTGCCCTCCTCCCTTCACTGCAGGGCTGCTAGATCCAAGGATACTCCGCATCCAAGGCCAGCCCTGCAAGCGATGCCAGTTCTTATTCCCGTGTTTATATTGTTGCTTACAAAATAAAACTCACCGTGAGAACTCTTTTAGTTTTCCCAGGGTTGTTTATTATTCCTTTCTATTTATTTATTTATTTTTTTAAGGAATATGTTAGTATTCTCGAGGTAGAGGAGGAAGGAACAGAAACATTTTCCTGGTCTTGTGGTTGGCTTCTCCTTTATGGGTGGCCTTGTTGTATGTGGAGCCCGCAGGCGCCCAGCGGACTGGGACGCACGGGGAGGAAGCAGAGCAGCGAGCGGGGCCCTGGCTCTGCCCTCGGCGGGTCGTGTTTCACCCCGCTCCCCACATGGCACCCAAACACCATGGGGAAGCTTCCCGGTTTATTGCTTGCTCTGGCCGGGGAAGCGACAGACTTCTCCAAAGAAACGTGACTGGAAGGTTCTGGTGACCAGGAGGTTCTGCGCCTGCCCCGTGGCCCTCTGAAAAGGTGAGTGCTTCCAGGTGCTCACCAAAGCCTAAGGCTTGCGTGGTCCTTGCCTGGAAAGCACAGGTAGGTCACGCGCCTTGCTCCTGACAAGGCTGCAAAATTTGTTGCCTCTAAAGCCTCATTTTCTGTTTGAGGAGAAGCCTTGAGGCAGCCGAAGCACAGACTAACTTGGTGCGAGGACGCGGGTTCTGCCTGTGCTTTGGCTTCAGCCTGATTCCTTCTGTTCCCTGCTTCCTCTCCTCTCGCCGCCCCGAGGCGCGGAGCCGCGTCCGTGTGTGCCGATGTGCAGCGATGACGCGCGCCGTGGAAAGGGCGAGGTGCGATGTGCGCTCCGAAACGGTGCGCGGGGGCAGCCCGAGCTGCGGGGCGAGGGACGGCGCTCCGTGCGGCTCCCGCCGCCCACGGGGAGCTCCGGCTCCTGGGGCGTCTCCTTCGGCGGGGAGCGGTGAGGAAGAGCGTCGGGTTTCTCGTCAGCTGCGCGGGAGGGTGGAAAAGATGTTATGCGGCAGTGATTCAGTGGGGAGCGGATAAATCCCACCCGCACGCCCACGCGCCGCCGCGAGGAAGAAATCCGTGGGCAGAGCGGGAGCAGAACGGGAGCCGCGAATTTCCTTGAGCTGCTCCGGAGGGGGCCGCGGAAAGGCCGGCTCTTTGGAGCGCTTCCTCCGCAGCCCGGCCACGCGGCCGCAGGAGCAGCCGGCCCCCGTGTTAGGTGCCTATTCGGGGACTCCAGTCAGCCTCCTTTCTGGAGCGACTTCCACGCTATTTAACCACCCTGGAAAAGCTGAGGTAGCCAGAAGTCTTTTGTTTCCTTATTATTCAGCTGTAAATTAACGGTGCAAAACGTAGAACTGACAGGTTGTCAAACTGCACGCATGTCTCGCTTGAAAGCTGGTGCCAAAATAAGAAACCCCTTTAACTCTTGGCGCCGAGGCATGAAGGCAGACGAGTGTTTCCATCACAGGGGTGAGCAGGAATTTCCAAGCTCCGCGCGGAGCCCCGTAACCCAGCAGCTTCGCCGCGCGCTGCCGCTGACGGGGACGCCCCCGCTGAGGCTGTGCTCGTATTTACGCGTCCTGAAACCCCGCGGTGACTCATCTCGGCGCCGTTAGCGCTTGCGCGCGCTGTGGAGAGCAGCCAGGCGAGCGCCCACGGGCCGCGCGCCCACTCGCCCGCTGCCCCGGCGCGTGGTGCCCGCGGTCGCCCAGGGAAGGCCGTGCCGGGTACATTGGCATCCTCCCGCGATGCCAGGGCATCCTGTCATGGCAAAAATGGGCAAAAGGGAGGCCGACTGGGTGCAAAACCTGAGTGACTTTTTGACTTCCCACCAACAAGCGGGTGGAAACGATGCCGTCGTTCACCTTGTTCTCGATTCCCCCCTTCTCTCCTCAGCGCCGGGGCGGGAAGAGGCGCCGTAACCCTGCGGTTGCTGCCGCCTCCCCTGCGAGAAACTGCCTGTCCCCACGGGACACCTGCTNAAGAGGCGCCGTAACCCTGCGGCTGCTGCCGCCTCCCCTACGAGGAACTGCCTGTCCCCACGGGACACCTGCTGGTGAGAGGGTGCCGCGGCTGCCCTGCTTTTAACGTCTCACATAAGTCTGTGTTTTACAATTTACCGTATGGTCTGGAGGCATTTGGAGCCGCCCAAGGACAAGCTGCGAGCACGGCTGCAAGGAGCAGAGCGTGGCGGGCGCTGCAGCCCTAGCAGGGATGCTCCATCCGCGTGCTCCTTGCGCTTTCCCGAGCGGGAGAAGCCCAGCTCTGATGCACAAACGGGAGGGATTGCATCATTCTGGGCCTGAAGCACAGCCGGTCGCCAGGCACAGCCTGCTGGCGCTGGGGGATAGTGCACGAGGCGCCGCCGAGCGCGGAGTCACAGTTTTTATTGCAGAATAGTGGAAATAAGGTGCCTTTTATTCCCCCAATAAGATGTGTGCCCTGGGGCCGGTTCTGAGGTAGCGCTTGGGCCCAACAGGGCAGGTTCTGGGGCTCGTGCTTGGAGGGCTGGTGCAGCGGCAGAGCGGCCAGCGGCCCCCGTGGGGCTGATCCCCGCGCGGACGCGTTCGCCCTCCGCGGGCAGCGGAGCCCTGTGAGGATCCCACTTGCAGGAGCAGCTTCCGCGGGATCCCCCTCACGGAGGCGGCTCGCGGCACCCGTGTGCTTCCCTCTGCGCTCCGGCGGCCCCAGCTGCTTCCAATAACCTGCGTTTCCTGGGTATTAGAGTGTTCATTTCCGCACGGATTTTGCCCGCCCGGGGAGCACAGCCACAGCTGCTCCCGCAGGTTGCGTGCGAGGCGAAGCTCCTCGCGGCGGGAAAGGGCGACTTTTCACTTTGGGGATATTTGTTTGTGTCGTGGCCTCGCTCCTCCAGCGCGGGCTCTGGAGCAGCGAAGGGGGTTACGTTTCATGCTGCTGTGGACTAGTGCTGAGGGCGACAAAGGGGCGGTCGCTCCGTGCCCTCACACGGCCCAACCACCTCGGGTGAGGGCAGTGACACCGGCCGCGTCCTGCTGGGGCCGGTCTGCTCCGGCGCGCGCTGCCCGGCACTCGCTCACAGCCTGTCCCAAGGGCCGTGCGGTGCCTCTCAATGGGCCCAGGAATCTGCACCCCGAGCAACAAAAGTCCATCGGGGACGGAAAGGAAGAAAACAGCAAAAAAGAACATGTGATGGTGGCAAAGATGCTCCAAGATGCACGTTCTGCTCTGTTGACTCAGGCATGAGGTACACAAAAATGGTATCGATCCTTTTCTAAGAACAACTGGTATTCAAAGGAGAAGAGAGTCTCTCTCCCCTGTGGTTATTAAAATAAAGGATATAGTATCTCCGTTCAGGATGTTTTCAGAAGATTGTTGCTCACCAGCATGTGCATTTTGATTGATTATTTCCAGTTCTGCTAATCATTAACGACTCCTGGTGGTTTAAGCCTGACTTTTTTTATTTCAAAGGGTGGAATTTATCTGGCTTTTTATCACGGTAGATTTAAGTCACCCTGAGGACTTATTACCTTTATCCGTTCAAGCTTACTGCTGTATACAGGAGCAGCGTGTTTTACTGCTCGTGTTCTTTTGACTCAGAATCACTCCTTTCGTATTAATAAATGATGTTGACATACCAAACAAGGTGGCCAATAGCTAAGGAGCAACAAAATGAGTCACCCTTTTAAGCTGTTCTTACACATCATGCTTTCTCTATCAAAGTATGTCAGAAGACACAGTAGGATAAAGGCAGATAACCAGAAGGAAAAATGATGTAAACTCAAGAGGAGTTGTCTAACTGCATGAGAGTTCTTGTAGTGGAAGTCCAACAAATAAACCTCTATAACTTCTTCACTACATACAACTAGGGCGGGAGAATAGTTGCGAGTAATGTGTTGGCACCTTCATTTTGTGGATTTTCCCAAATTGGCCCTCTGTTTGCTAGTTTCTCTTCTGCTGGTGAATGTGGAGATGCTTTGTGTAAATTTGGTAAGATAGGTTTAGTAAAAGGATTGGCAAAACCAGAAATTGTTTAGTGTGTTCAACCACGTGTGTGCTGTAAAATGTCCAGCAAATGCTCTTATTTTGAGATCCAGAGCGTTGTCTTGAACCTGGCTGCTCCAGAAAGCCTCCACAGGATGCAATGGGTTTTGGTGTTACTATAACCAAGCAGAATTATGCCTTAAAATGAGCACCTGAATGGTGAGGAGTCTGAAGACAAGACATAGGTCAACAAAACGATCAAAACTTCTTGGTGGCTGCTCCTCTCCTGAGCCCCCGTATCTATTAGAAGCTCCTCGAGTTGGGCTGTGTGGACGTGCTCCTCTCCTGGGGTCGAGGACAGGTTTTTAACCCTTTCCATCTCTTTCTCCTTTCCTTTCCCCTTTCCTTTC